>CM032623.1:2162935-2329982 GCA_019097785.1 Fraxinus excelsior | reverse complement strand
AAACCTAACAAAGACTATCCATCCAAAATCAAAATTTCATTCAATTTCCATATTTCTTCGATCTGGGTGATATTCTTTTCTATAAACTCTTGTATAATTTAATTATTAGGATGATTAACTAAGTTTTTCTATTGTATTAGATGATCGAGGAATCCCATCTTTGTTTATTTCAATTCAAGACGATTAGTTTAGGTATTTCTTGATTGGTTTTGCACTTCCATTGCACTATTTAATTGTCTGGTCATTAATTAAATATTTAGTTGAGACATGCTACATGCACATAATTTTTGGTACGTATGGGTGTCCATGTACAGCAATAATTATTTTATTTAGTTACTTATTGTAGTGTATGAATATTCACAATAAATTTAGAACGTGGTAAAATCAACACATGGACAATAGGTATTAGGAATAATATTTATACCATGTGCAATCATGTAGATAACATAAATTGAATGCATGATTTTCATATGAATACGGACAGGCGCGGACGCAAAAGTTTAACACTGGGGAATCACTTTTTCAAATGTTTATACCCCGTGTAATTTTACATCCGAAAATTTACATAGGGGAATCACTTTTTCAAATGTAAAATTTCGAAAAGTTTTAAAAAATTTCTAATAAAATGATGAAAATTACATTGAGAAATTTGTATCGTAAAAATAATAAATGTTAATGAAATAATTGATTTTTTTTAAATGTCAGTTATACGTCTTTTTAAAGACTCACGTTTAACGCATTTTTAACTATTTTCGATATATGTTTGAACTATTCGATATGCCATAATGTAGTTCTTGAAATAAACTTTGAAATGATATAAGCAATTTGTAGATTCGATTAGCTTACGATCGTGGGAGAATTTTTAAAATTAGTATATTATTGGAATTCAAATTTGTTTTGGTTTTGCCCCTGTTTGGTGAAGATTAAAATCAAATTTTTAGTAAATTTTGATAAAAATTAAAGAGTTATGAATTCCATGAAATACGTTATTAAAATTAATTGTTAACTTTGATTTAGATTAAAATTTCAATTTCAATCGAAACCAAACACGATTTAAAAAAAAAAAAAAAAAACCTCAAAAGTTGAGGGCACCTGCCCTCCAGGACCCCCTGGGTCCGTCCATAAATACGGAATAGGAATAAGATTGGGTCGTAGTAATCATAGATTGGTGTATATTGAAAAATAACATTTAATTTTGGTTATCTATATGATAAATTCCACGTATGCAACTAAAAATGGGGCTAAAGATACAATCGCCCAATAAATTATAAGCTATTATTACATAAATAGGATTCATCTTATGATGAAAATAACTAGAAACTTGGAATAATCTAAGTCTAATCTAGCACATCAGCTATGCATAGAAGTGGGATATGTCCCCTTTTAAGTGCCTAATGAAGCAAATAATTTATGATCAATGCACATGGTTATAAAATTTGGTGGGGGGACATGGGGTGTGAGGGTTGGGGTCCTTTCACATATGCCAATCATATTGAACAAATGGGGTAGGGTTTCTTGGAACATAGTATAGCTATTAATGATTAAGATTAGACTAGTTGGTTCTTGCCTTGTGAAATTCAGGCAACCCTCATGGGGATCTCTTCACTTTATCCACTTGCTCATGCAACCAACATTTCATCTCACAACCATTTCAAGATTCACATAAATTTTCAATTATTGGGTTAGTAAAGTCAAATAATTTGAAAACTCGCCTACATGTTCAACACACCCTCGTATCCTCGAAAACTAAGCATTCAAATATCATATAAATTACAAGAAAAATTAATTATTTTTATTTAGCTAAAGTTTGCATTATGAATTATCCATAATTTGTCTTAATTAGTAACTTTTTTGTAGAAGCACACCAAACTTTGACACTGATGCTACCAGGGGCGGACGCAGAAGATTTTTGTTAGGAGGGCACACTCGAACTTGCAAAGAAGTTGGGATAAATTTTACACTCGAAAATTTACGTAAAAAAAAAAAAAATCATATCCCATATAATTTTGCATATGAAAATTCACATGGGATATGACTTTTTTCGGATGTAAAATTTTGAAAAATTTTTATGTCATGTTCCATATAAAGTTTCCTAATAAATGATGAAAATTACATTGAAGTGTATCGCAAAAATAGTAAATTTTAATGAAATAATTGATTTTTTTTTTGAAAAAATGCGAATTAGACGTTTTTCTTTAAGACTTACGTTTAACATATTTTTAACTATTTTCGATATCTATTTGGACTATTCGATATACCCATAATGTAGTTATTGAAATAAACTTTGAGATTACATAAGCAATTTGTAGATTTGATTAGCATACAATCGTCGGTAAATTTTTAAAATTAGCATGTTATCGAAATTCAATTTATTATGATTTTGCCCCTGTTTGGTGGAAATTAAAATCAAATTTGTAGTAAATTTTGATAAAAGTTAAAACATTTATGGATTCTATGAAATATATTATTAAAATTTATTGTAAACTTTGATTTAGATTAAAATTTAGATTTCAATCGATACCAAAAAAAAAAACTCAAAAGTTAGGGGGGCACGTGCCCCCCAGGACCCCCCTGTGTCCGCCCCTGGATGCTACCAAAAGCTTGTACTTGAATGAACTCGAACTGGATGGTTGAACTCCGCTCAATCTAATCTTCAATACCTGAAATAAAGGCGTCGAGGTGTATCATCGTCGCCCCTCTGATACTTAAGTCAGGAACAGAAAATTGTGAAAAAGGAGGTATGTTGGAATATTATAAAAAAAACATACATAAATAATGAGGCTATGTTATATATTTATAGATGTTGGAGGTGGAGTCTTGAAATGACTTAACTTCATGCAGTTCTTTTCCTAGTTATTTAAGGTGTTTGTGTTGTGTTAGAAGTGCACAATTTGAGTGATGGTTAAATTTGTAATAAGTTAGGAGTTTGTGTTTAAATAAGACTAGCATTTTTAGGAAATGTGTGATAAGGTCAAGGGGACGTGAGTGAGTTCTTCAACCCGACCTAGTCATTGGGCCGGAACTTGGAAATAGCCCAATAACATTGGGCTAAGATCGAGCAAATGAGCTCAAGCTCGGGTCCGACATAATCACAATTTGGCCTAGCGTAGTTGAGGTGGGCTGAGTTCGGGCAATGAGCTTGAGCTTACTACATTAATATGTATCAGACACTAACTAAAAATTGTACATGGATGCCTCGTTCTTAAATTTGCTGTGAAATAAACCTTTTTTTTATTTTTTCAAAAAAACGAAAAGAAAAAAAAGTCCATAACTTGATATTGCTTAACAGCTAATACCATGATGTTGATATCCAATTTTATTGGAACAGAATAAAAGTAGCCTTGAAAGCCAACTCAGATTAAGCAAGTGAAGATGGTGGGGCTCCTTCCCTCAGACGCGAGCCCTCTTCCTCAGCTCCTTATATGGAGTACATTGGATATTATGATGAAGAAACGTATTGCATAAAACGTATGAAGAGCGTATCTACGACGACTACATCAATTATCAACCATCGTGAATTTCATTGGTTTACTTATTATGTATCATTGTACTTCCTATTTTAAGTACTCTTCTCTGCCTCGAGTTTTGGGCCATACGTCTATGACCCCCCTCCTAGTCATGGCTATTTTTTTTTTTTTTGCCCTTTTTATTAATAATATAAAAGAGTAATGTTATTCATCTACACTGGGGTTACAAACACAGTCTAGATAACGTTAATGTGACATTAAATGATAAGTGAAATTAAATAAGTCATTTAATTTCACATTTCATTTAACCTATCATTTAGAACCACATAAACTGTGTTTGTAAACACACTGAAGATGAATAACATTACTGTTAATAAAATACTCATGTAATGTGGTTTGATTATAAAATCCTCAAAATTTACTACTTTTATACCACTTTTTTGCCTTTTTCCTATTTAGTAAAGTAATTAAGATTAAATCATTGAGGAAATTTCTGTCAATGAATAAAGTAAGAAAGTAAAAAATGTTAAATAATAACAACAAATAATTTTATCGAAATAAAATAACAGTTTAACAATAACTTATTTAGTTAATAATTTTAAAAAATAAAGAAAAAGTGGTAGTAAGTTATAAAAAATAAAATAAATAAATAAAGTATGAAAGCCTTCCATTGGATCCGTACGTAAACGAGAATAACTAGTTGGTTTTTGAAGAAATTATCTAATAAAAGTCAACAATAACATCTAGTTTTTCAGTTTTAATCTCTATCAAACACCCTCTAAACAAATAACTGAGCATAAAGTGGGAAATACACATTTTGGAAAAAGATCATATCACTTAACTTTAGCTCAAGTTTATTTCTCTCTTAGGTGTTTTTTTTTTTGGGAATTTACACAATTAAATTAGGGCATGTTTGGCTATGTTTTTGCTTTTACTTCTATTTCTTATAGAAGATCTTCTCAGACGAAGTCACTATATTTCAGTTTCCTCCAAACAAGACAAAATACTATTAAAAAATTATCCAAACGTATTCAAAAACAATTTTTTAATTTTAAAAGTAACTTTTAACTTTTTAAAAGTCATGCCAAACAAACGCTTAGCATTGTTCCATACTAATTTTCAATAATCTCAAATCTTGGTAACTTGGGCATCAGACTTGGCTGTTGATTGTAATAGTTGAGAAGAAAAATGAAGACAAACCCACAAAGCATTAATTAGTGAAGGGTGAGAAGCAGGCAAATGTTGACCACTGGGAATTTTATGCCCCAAAAACAACACAGAGAAGAGCCAAAAACAGCTATATTCTTATCATCTAAACATGAATTCTGATTGCAGGTCCCTATCTTTATTGTTTAAAGGGCATCCACCACCTTGAATAATTTTTCGAAAGTGATTTGTCTACTTAAAATAAATTTCTCGTAAAGCTCTTTGACAAGAAGCAGAAGTTATCCCAAACATGGCCTTAAGAGTGTTTACAAAATTCCTAAGGAAGTTTCAACCTGCACGAAACGATATGAACTGGAGGAGGAGAGGAAACAATTAATGGTTTGAACAACATTTCAACTAAACTGTTCTTCTTACTGGCAATGGAAGCAATGCATCTGATTCAATTATTGCTACTTAATAATAAGCTTATCACAACGTCTTTGGAACTTTGTGCAGAATAATTTATTACTGCCAACTGATGAACCCTAACAAACACCTAGATTAGAACCCGGTTTGGTTTTGTTAAAAATCAAATTTTAGTAAATTTCGATAAATGTCGATGAAATGCGTGATTGGACAGTCGATAAAAATTTTGGAGCTCATGAAATAGGGTTAAAAATGAGTTCCAAAAAATGGGGGAAAAACGGGGGCTAGATTAGTCAAAGAAGGAGAAGAAGTTAAAAATCTTATCGAATCGTACTGTAAAGTAGTTGTAGAAGAGAGTGATTGGAGAAGGGTGTTTGCCAGTACACTGATAAACATGTTACGTGCATTATCAAAGACTCGACATGCCCATATACAAGTCCAGGATCTGGACCCAAGCACAGTATATAGTCCTAATGAAATGGGAGAGAATGACCAGCAAAAATATGCCCCACTTATTCACGCTCCACGCTAGATACAGCCTTTATATATAGTTGCATACCCATTACCTATCTAAAAACTCTAGCCTTGAGAGAGCCAAAGGACTCAAGAAATCCCACAGAAACATCCCTTCTTGGGTCTCTAGATATTTTTCTACAGGTAGCTCTCAGTTCTGTTTTTGTTAAGACCTCTTCTACTACAGACCTGTTGTCGACCCCAAACTTATTCAGAACTACAAACTCTTGGTTTCGGGTCCATTCCTCGTTTCCTTTTTATTCCTTGTGGCACTAAACAGCAAACATTGTCCGCCATGATCACCGGAACTCAAAAAAGCTATTATTTAATGCCAGCGCCCTTAATCATCACCCAAATATTTGCATTGTGGTGAGTACTGTCTTTCCTAATCTCTTCTGTTGCATAGAATTTCTGCATAGTTCCACTCCCCTTAAAATTCTAAACAAGGGAAAATGAACAGTATCTTTCTGCTGACAAAACCAAAATTCCTTAGAAACTTTATGTTGCATGTATATATGACCTAAACATGTTGAATTTTTGAATCAGGTAACCATCTTCCTGTAAATGAAACTCCAGTAGAGTTTTAGAGGTAGGAACTGAAGAAATTTGTGGAGCAGACAAGATAAAAAAGAGCAAAATTTGAAAATTGGCATAAAAAGAAACAGAAATCATGTGTGCAAAAGTATTACCTTCGTTCACAGACGAGAACGGGGATCTGCATAAGCAGATAGGGTGTATGAATGGGATATTTCAGCTATTTGATCGCCACCATTTCCCAACACGCCGGCGCATCAGCAGCCAAAATCACAAAAGACTACTTCCAGGTGATTCTTTTTGTAACCAGAAAGTTAAGATTCAAATATGCATTTATTTTAAATTTTATTTCATATTTTCGACACATTTAGGTATAGTTTTGTGCATTCATCTTCTTTTAACACTCTCAAAGGTATCATGACATTGTGAGCACAGACGGGTTCCAGTTTTCCTGCATTCACAATGATCATCCCCTTTGTGCATTGTATATGACAGTAATCCTTTTAACATAGCAATACAGAAATGAAAATATATTATTTTGCAATAAACTATAAATGCATAGAGCTATCTGCAATCTCTTATAAGATGGTAGAAAATGAGTTAAACACATTCAATAAGGTGAAAGCTCCAGCAAAAATATCACAATACAATCATAGTTTGTTAATTACCAACTTTCTACAAACACATCATGAATTTTATATAGGATTATTGATACATCATCCTTCATCTTCTGTTTACAAAATTAATTATATAAGCATACTCTGTCTAAGTCATACCCGTATCATTTTGCATATCACAAGTCAAATTTTTAACGTCATCTGCCACCACAATCTAACATTGTAATAATTCTGTGCTTGTTAAGGTGCTCACCACAATATGAACCATAGACATGCAACAGAAACAGTAAAGGTAAGATTCTGAACAAGTTCCTTTTGTGGATTTTTTTTAAGAAATCGAAAAAGCTCCCATGTTATAGTTTGGCATAACCAATTGTTTATTTGACAAGAGGTAATTGTGTGACTTACATTCACAGGAAAAAGATTTGGAGGAGGGGCAGAAAGAGTCGAGAATCTCCTTTGAATCATCCCGAGCCTCATGTTCATCTTCCTCCTGTTCATCCATGCTTTCATCATCTGATTCCAATAAAATGGCTCAACCAGAAGCTATTTCATTTACTCCAAAAAAATTTCGTGAAACCCCACATCAAACCACAGCCATGAAAGAACAAAATACTTCATTTGCCACGGGCCAGCAGTCCCTTGATCTCCGGGATGTAGTGAAGGATTCAATGTACAGAGAAACCCGTGGCTTGTCCATCAAATCTAAGGCTAAAGATGAAAGAAGAGGCTCTGTGTTGAAGCACATCGACTCTCCCAGGCCTTCGCAGCAATTCAAAAGTGGACAGTCACGGGTTACTGTTTCTAATGGATCAATTCAGGATCTTGGTAAGCTCCAAGAAGTAACAGAGAAATACAAGGATGAGCGGCTGGCACTTCCTCGTTTCTCTTACGATGGAAGAGATTCACGAGATACATTGAATTCTACAATTCAGCGCAAAGAACTTCCCAGGTTATCATTGGACAGTAGAGCTAGTACTGTGAAGAGTTCAGCCCTTCAATCCAGATCAAACTTTCTTTTACGGGATCTGCATATAGGAAACGAAAACTCCAGCCAAGTTCTACCCTCTAACCAAGAACCAGGTAGTAACAAAAGATCATCCAATGTCGTGGCAAAGCTAATGGGCTTGGAAGCATTCTCAGACGTTATTTCCACGAGTGAGAGCAGGATTATAAAGATCGAGTCATGTGCTGACATAGATTCTGTTTCAAGATCGCCAAAACCAGCTGGCATGGGCAAGCACACTCAAGATTCTTGTTCCCCGCGTGTTTTGCAAAAGGATCCTGCCTCGTCACACTTGGGTAATGCCAATTCAGTCATGAAACTGACTTCATGCTCAAGGTTTCCACCTGAACCAGCACCATGGAGGCAACCAGATACTAGTCAAGGCTCTCGAAAGCAAGCTTTAAGAAGTAGGAAATCTTCTGCAATGACC
This sequence comes from Fraxinus excelsior, assembly GCA_019097785.1. Classification (NCBI taxonomy): domain Eukaryota; kingdom Viridiplantae; phylum Streptophyta; class Magnoliopsida; order Lamiales; family Oleaceae; genus Fraxinus; species Fraxinus excelsior. The sequence continues at coordinate 2,321,843 of CM032623.1, read as the reverse complement.
CCAAATATGTCCTCTGTTTATGGTGAGATTGCGAAAAGGATAACAGAACTTGAATTCCCGAAATCTGGTAAGGATCTCGCGGCCCTAAAACATATTCTAGAAGAAATGGAGAAAACAAGACTAAGGTTGGAGAACAGAAAAGGGGACCTCACCGAATCTGCATGTCAAAGAAGCAGATACAGTGTGGAGAACATTATCTCTGATTTGGATTTTAGATTGTCCAAGCGGCAGGATCAACGGATTAACCACCAAGTTCCCACCATGAAGGGGACCGTCCCTCCAAAGACTTCTATTATGATCATGAAACCAGCCAAAGCGTTTGACAAAATCAAGATTTCAAGTTCTTCTTCGGTTCCAGCTCCAGATACATCGCATTTGCAAAAACTCAGAACTCGGGATTCTACATATAACCGGGAGAGTTCAGTTCAAAAAAATCCAGGAAAAGATTTTACGCCAAGGAATAATCTGAAAGATCCTAGTTGGCATATTCATTCCACTGATAAGAATATCAATTGGAGAACTTCAGAAGTACAGCAAACCTCAAAACCATCTCAATGCATTAAGATAGAAAGCCGTGCTACCTGTGGAAGGAGTTCCGGAATGGCGAGTCCAAGATTAAAACAGAAGAAGCAAGGAATATATAGGCAATCTCATCCCACCACCCCACCACCTGACTCGGGCATGATTAAAAAGAAATGTAATAAGCAAGTCGTAGAATCGGGTCACTCAAATAGAAAACTCCACCTGAAATCAACCAATCTGCAGCATAGTTGTGACCAATTGAACAAGCGCAGTGGTGAGACAAGATACTCAAGTCACCAAAGTGATACAGCTTCTGTGGTGTCAGAAAGCAATATTAGTCTCGTCTCACAGATAGAAACAGAGGTCATCAGCTTGGCTCATTCCATTGAGATGAATGCCAAACAGAACCAAGAACCTATACACAGGGTAAGTGCGATTTATTTTAGTGCCCGTCCTGTGGTTCTTACTCACTAATTAACAAGTTCCATTTTTCACCTTCCAGAATTCTGCAGCAAGATTGAGGGAAGACACAATAACAGCTGATCTTGCAACAACTATACTGGAACAACCAAGTCCTGTCTCAGTTCTTGATGCGGCATTTTGCAGAGATGACTCACCATCTCCTGTCAAGAAGATATCAACTGCTTTTAGAGGTATTGCTCTTTCTCTGAGTAACATCCATCTTGTATGTCAATAAGATAAAATTACATTGATATGTGTAAGAAGGCTTAACCGTACTAACAGAAGAATGAGTTACATAAATATTACAGAAAATGAACCAATACTAGAGAGTGACATAATGAAATGTAGATTCTCCCTGTATTTATGTACCATTTCAACAGAAGTGAGGCTTTTATATTATTCTTTAGATAGTTGACAGGCCACCACAGAATTTGCAGGTCATATAAGACCAGCTGTCATCAATGTGTCAGTTTCAAAATCAAACACAGAAAATAATATAGAAGAAAAACAAGATAGTGAAGAAATCCTTTATTACTGCTTTATTAGCAAAGACTGACCTTTTCAGTCACTCTAACCTTTATTAGAGCAATAACATTTGTTGTTAATTAGAGATGAACCACATAGAAAAATGCTATACTTTGAAACCTATGTGATTTTGAATCTCGTACGAAAAAGTTTGGCAAATGATAAAGTGAAACAGGGGCATTGAAATGAAAAAATTGGTATAAAAGGAATTACGCAAAAAGAAATAAAAAACCAATGACTATAGACATGCAAAAGGAGAATACTCATCTATGCACAATTTCCTTTGTGTGCAATTACATAGCAAAAGCATATTTTGACTAATAGATATTGTTGTATCTTGTCAATACCTGAACAGGTGATGAAAGTCCAAATTTTGACGAGGCAGAATGGCATGTCGAGAATCTAAATGGTTTACCAGATCACAAAAGATTTCTCGGGCACAGTCACAGGAAATTAGATATGATTGAGGACTTAGTTCATAAGCTTAGATTATTGAACCCCACTCCTTATGTGGATACTCTGGACCACAATACATTCATGTATGAGAGCTTCAATCCAGTTCTGCAATATATTACAAAGATATTACTGGCATCAGGACTCCTCAGAGATGTAATACCAGTCCCAACAGTCAATCAGCACCACTCGTCATACCATCTGATCAACCCCGACTTGTTTGACGTCCTTGAACAAACTGAGCAAAACATGAAGCTGGAAAATGAAGAACTTGATGACAAGAATGCTTGGTTAAAATTTAATCAGAAAATTCACAGAAAAATTGTTTTTGATACAGTCAATGAAATTCTTGTTCACAAATTTGCTTCACGGGGATTATTCACCCTGGGACGAGAAAAGTTGAACCAAGAAGAGCTTCCAAAAGAAATTCATTTAGAGCTGAATCGTCTTCAGAGAAAGCAATATTGCAGCCAAGATGACGAGGATGATGGATTTGTGAGAATCTTGAAGGAAGATATGATGCATCAATCAGCAGATTGGGCAGAGTACGCTTGTGAGATCCCAGCCTTGGTGTTAGACATTGAGCGCCTAATCTTCAAAGACCTGATTAATGAGGCAGTCATGAGAGAAGCTATTGGGCCTGCACAATTGACCAAGGAGGCATTGCTGAGTTGCAGAGAAATGTTTACCATGTAATTTTGCCAAGCTCTACATTTCCTTGTTATGAATGTTTTTCCTCTTCGTGCCTAAAATAAAATATTTCACAAATATCATGATGCAGTAAAATATCTCTGTTAGTTGACAGCGCAAATCTTTGTGTGAGCATGTAGTAGCTTGTTGTGGTCATATGCTACATGTACAGAATCTAAAAGTGAATTGCATACTATAACTAAACTCCAGTTAGAAGGTAGAAAATAAATTGAAGAATATTTCATGACAGAGTAATATTATTTCCCTCATCCTGTTAATTATGAGGAACACAAAGTCACAAGCTGCAACTCATGTGGAAATCTTAAAAACAGGTACATAGAAGAACACACTCACTCCCCTCACCTCCAAATAAGAAAAACAATATTTCTCAATGATAAAAAGTAAGCAGCAAAACAAATTATCTCAACAAGCAAACCAGCGTAGTTTAACCTAGAGATATTTCAACGAACAAGCCAACATAAACAAGAAAAATAAAGCATAAACCACCATTCATGGTAAAATCAAGTGATTGTCATTTATCCACAAGTCATCACCCAAACCATCTCGGGAAGTCCAAAACTCAGAATGATAAACCAACAAATAGAAAACCCGAACTGGTACAAGATCATAAAATCGTAGATACAATTCTACAGATATTTAACCTAACCACATTTGTTTTGTTCCCAAATAGAGTATCTCTTCACTTTTGCTTCCCACTCATCAAGTTCGCATCAGTCACACCAGAAAATCCAGAACTGGAATTGCTGAACTGTGAAGTCAATTCTAAAATGAGCAAGGAAGAAATGTACAGAGAAAACACATTTTAGGAAGAAATGTCCTCTGGGAAATTTACAAACATAGTCTCCCTCTAATCTTAACCAGAATTCATATTAGCTTGTGCCTCTAAGTTCTAACCAAACCAAGTCAGGCACTTGAACAAAGTCAACGCCAAGTACATCTTAAAACGTAACTTTAATGCAAGCTCGAAATTTCCCATTTATGTTCCGACACTTCCAGATTCTAGTTTGCTATCAACATAAGAAACCTAAATGATTTAAGACAAGTTTTTGTACATAAATTATAATTATACCTGCTAAATTCAGATACGAAGAGATGTCCACCGTTGTCTTTAATTCACTGCAAAGGAGAGATAAAATTGGTGCAAAGAGAGTGATAGTGTTTCTGTTAATTATAAATGTCATATATTTTTTTAGTTAATTGTTTTTAACCTAGGGTAATAAATGACATTACATGAAAGTCCTCCATTCCCCAGCATTCCAGCTTGCTTCCAAGAAATTCTTCCGATTTTTGTTCTTTTCTCTCAAGAAACTAATCTAAGTCTATTCCTGCAGATAAGATGCAGGTTAAATAATGCTAATAGGGAAAACCATTACTCTAATGTGGAGAGGAACAGTCTTCGCTAAGCTCAGAACTGCTGCTACCAATGTGTCCTTCTTTTTGTAATAGAAAATGAGTTATTTAAAGAGATGATGTGTAGAGTATTGGAACTGTTAAGGAAAATAGTCAAATACAATTCCAAAATCCATTCTCTAAGACTTAACTACGCTGAAATTCCATTATCCCAAATTGCTGGTGGCATGTTCACATGGTCGTAGTTGATCGATACTCTCCTCAGCTAACTTTTGGTAGGGTCTCATGTAGTTATTCTCAAGAGATCCGTACTTGTATGTATTCAGCATCTCGAGTTCAATGAGAAGTGGAAATGTCTATTGCATGCTCTAAACAAGGTAACTTTGTGGTGATGGGACATCTATGGAAATGCAATTATATGCTTATCACTTTTGAAATGTCAAATTGTGGATTTTGTAGCCTGAATTTCTATTGCTTAATTTTTGCTTCTAGTCATGCATTGGTGTGTTTACTTGTTGCATTCTAATAACCGTCCATCAAGTAACAAACACCTAACGAAAAGTAAGCAGTTGACCGCCTTCCTCTTTTTTTTTTTTTTCTTTTAAATGCTTTATGCAGTGAACGTCTTCCCTTTTTCCCAATGACCTGCAATGGCATCCCTTCAACCTTGAACGTTGAGGTTCGTCACTGAGTTATTAATAATTAGTTCCACTAAAAATTTTAAAACTATGCAACGCAGCTGGATTCCTGCCTGAGTAATGAAGACAAGTGTAGATGGATGATGATGAAATATGGCTGGTTTCGTTTTATTTTATTTTTTTATGTCTTTGTTTTATCTTTTGCATTTATTAGTTATTAGTGCCTGTGTGCTACAATTTTATAGGAGTGTAATGACTTTAGTGCAATTTCAAGTAGTTGGCAATCAGGTTAGAATTCTCTTATTTATCTTGCAGCTGACAGTAGCATTCACTTGGCCTTTTCTGAATGAAGTTAATACATTTTGGGAGTCTTTCTCTCTTTCAATCCAATTTTCGGCATTCAATCTTGAATCAATTTTGTTCTTGTGGAGCCATGTTGAGATCCTCGTTGAGATGCCACCAAGGAGCTGACCCAATGCTTGCAACCAAGCTATGAATGATGGGATGGAGTTTGGAGGGGGGAGATGACGCAACGAAAACAACCAATCGATTTAACCCAAGGAATCGACGCGGTCTTGACCCAACAGCATGAGATGTCTAGATGGTTAGGGCTTGGAATGAGGGTGGCTATGGAAGACGCTACACTACCATAGGAGGCGAAGGAACGAACCAAAGCGTGAGAGGAGGTGCTAGCACACCACCTGGGGCAGAAAGGCAGCCTGTAAATGCTGCTGCAAGGGGAAATGAGTGGGTGAATCATGAGCTACAGTAGGGAGATGATGATTTTAGCAAGGGGAATAGCAGGTAGTTTTGCACGTTCAAGTAGTAGGTCCGTAACAGAATCATCCAAAAACGTTATATATGTAGGGTCAGCCTAGCTGTGTTAAATCTGGTGGATATGTTATTCCATTTTCTGTGCATGGAATTGCAACCCGAGAAGCTTAATAGAAAATTACCTCGTCGTGAACATGAATGCTAACTCATGACTTAAGCTTTCTTAAATCCTGTAAGAACACAAAGCAACATCTTTTCCTTTCTAGGGTGTTTTTTTTTTTGCAGCATCAGTCCTTACGCATGAGTGTAATTGAATATGACTTTGCAACACAACTTAAATCTGGTACTCTTGTTCATGAGCGGACAGAGATTTTAACACAAGCTGTAAATACTTTTTTTTTCTCTTTATTTTCTCGATCCAGTAGAGGACAATTGGACAACCGCTCAGAAAGACATTTCTTTACATAATCTAAAGAGGTAAACCAAACATCTTTCTCGGATACCTAATAGAAGGCGTATACGCTAGGTTTAAAAAAGGAAACAATATATAAATCCTATATATTAAAATTACATTTCAAAACTAACAAACTTGTTAAATTATTTCAAAATTCAGGTGTTAATTCCAATTAAATATATAATTAATTATCCATACCCCACCCCACCCCACCCCACCCACAAATTTTTATTTTTTTATTTTTACAGAAATTCAAATCTGAAATTCACACCCACCCGGACCCACCCCACCCCACCCCACCCCACATAAATTTTTTTTTTTTTTTCTTTCAAAAATTCAAATCTGAAATTCACACGCACCCGGATCCACCCCACCTCAAAATTTTCAAAAATTCAAATATGAAAATTGTCCTACCCCATGGACCCACCCCACCTTAACTTCCAAAAAATTTCCAAATATTATTAAAAACTGGAAACCACACTCCAACACAGAATTTGTCACAACCAGTCACAACAAGTCACAATTAACACAAAATTAGTCACAAACAGTCACAATCGGTCACAATTAAGCACGAAATTGGTCACAAACAGTCACAATCGATCACAATAAAGCACGGATACACGACATCCAAGTGACATGGAGACGAGCGTGTATCTGTGTCTCTGTGCGACACGAGTCGTGTCTCCGTTAACAATCAGTCACAACCAGTCACAATCGGTCACAATTAACACAGAATTTGTTACAACCAGTCACTGTGACTATTTGTGACCAAATCTGTGTTCATCGTGACTGTCTGTGACTAATTGAATCTTAATTGTGACCGTATATGATCAAGTCACAATCGATCACAATTAACACAAAATTAGTCACAATCAGTCACAGTACACACATATTTGGTCACAAATGATCACCACAAACCAGCACCACAATCCACCACCACCAATTTCGGTCAATTTGGACCGAAACTAAACATTTAAAATGGATAGTTAAGGCAATAATTAAATGAACCTAATCAAGGCAGTAACACATTTTGGAAATTTTAAAATAAGAGAAAATAATAATAATAATAATAATAAATCTGTTCAATCAGGTTTTTGGATGGTTCACTTTAGAGTGTTTGAATAGGCCTCCGAATTGAATTGTATATTTTGACAGCAACGAATTCCACTTTAATTATGCATTGCGTTAGAGTTCACGAATAGATGAATTTATTTTGCGATTAACGCAATCAGTATAGTATTATAGCATAAGATTTATAGGCCAGATCAACGAACCTCGTAAATTCCATAAGATTCGATCGCATCAACTTCAAATTCGAGAGACCCGTATTATGTCGTAGCGATGCAATTATCATTTTCCAAGTACTAATATTTTTGTATATAAAAAATGAATTTTAAAGAAAATCCAAAAACGATGATATAGCTATTTTTCAAATAAAAATCACTCACATATGCTGATAAACAAGTGATTAACATAACAACAAAGGGAAGTTAGTATGTGTTGCAGCCAGGAAACTCTATCGAAAACTCGACTTCTGCTTCTATGAATAGAAGTCCTTCATCTTCAGGTAACCAAAAATCAACTTCAAGACAGGCAACGCCAACTTGAAGGCAAACTTTGCCTGTAAAATTGAAGCCTTCATGTCCTTCAACTCCTACATCAAGAGCCACATTGCCTTCTACAAAAAAGAAAAAAAAAAGACACGGCTCCTATGGTGAGATCCTCAACACCAACAAAAACTGCTGCTAAACGATCTTCTACCCCATCTACTCGACCCACAATAATGGTCACTTCCAAGCCTGGGTCAAGATCTACTACACCGACACGTAAAATGTCAACTCCGTCTTAGCTAGGGTTGGGTAGTTCTTCGACGATGGCGCCGCTACAGATATACCATTTCAATCGCCGCTTCAATTGTTGTGACGGCAACGAGAGAGATGATAGCTGCAGCTGTGAGGCGGCGTCAGTGGTTTCGATTTGGGAGATGGTGCTAAGGAGATGAGAGCAACTAGAGAGAGATGAGAGGTAGAGAGAGAACGAGTTTGGGGGAAATAAGGTGGGTGGAGGCAAGTAGGGTGGATTTCTAAATTAATTGAAACTAACCATATATTTATCTAATAATATATTAATTAAAACATCTGATTTTTGAAAGATTAAACTTTTCATCTGATTTTTGAATATGAACCTTGAAAAGTAGGAGTTCTTGTAATTTTCTCTTTAAAAAATTTAAATCCCAATTAAGGCCCGCCTAAGAGTGGGGCAAACAAAAAAGCGTCAAGGCACTAAAAGTGAGCCAGTTTTTAGAGCACACGCCTCACAATATATGTGAGGCATGCGCTTCTTAATTTTCCAAACCTACTTACTTTGTTTTAGATGTGGACCCACACAAAATAATAAAAATCTTGATTGACTTACTTTGTATATTGGCTCAATATCAAGATAGAAGGAGACCTAGGAAACTCGGCTATTTTCCAAGGCTAAGGTGACAAAGTTAGTCCGAGATTCACGACTAACTTCCTCTACAAAAATAGAAGAATGTTGCAGTTGAGAGTGGGACTAGATCAGATATAAAGTATCATCCCTTGCTTTTTGGGTATGAAACTAGGCTATACAAAACATCGGGGAAAAAAATGATATATTGAGTATCTCCCCACCAACTAAAGTAACAGCTCTTTTTTGTTACTTTAGATTTCTTATGTTTGTTTACACACTTAATTTAAATTGTTCTATTATGAACGATACATGCATGCCGACACATGATTGTTTAGGAAAGTAGGACACAAGTACCTTGATTAAATTTTTAAAAATTTTAAATTTGTATCTTATATTTTATTTTATACTTTTTTAATATTAAAATGGGACAAGGCACATGCCAAAATCGAACACCTGCTCAAGAAATGTACCTAAAGTATTCCTTGAGCATTAAAAATTTAAGGAATGAGTAAAAAATAAGACGCGGCATGTGACTTATTGGACCATGTCATTGAATCCGAGGAGTTCAAGTGCTTGACATGACACCATACATGTCAGATACAGGTACACCACCCTAGTACAAGTGTCCATGCATCATATGTTATAAATTTTGAGAAATATTTATGATTTATTATTTGCATAATTTACATTTAATAGTTTTTTGATACTTTTTTTGCTTTACAACGAGGCTTACGCCTAACTTCTCACTACTTGATTATGCCTTTTTGAACATTTGCTATACAATTACAAACTCTTCTTGTGGCTGTAATATACATGTAGACAAAATTAAATCAGCTCAAATTAACACTGGATAAATTTTGACATCACCATTCAACTTCAAGAAAAGAAAGCTATAAATCAGAAGAAACCTTGGAATAAAACTCCTATACTATCAAGTAGCAATCTAATTTTCCAAGAAATGGTGGATTGTGGACAGATTAACTAAAAATGAACATAAAGAATGTAACCATTATTGTCTTTCAACTGCTTAAAGATCATTTCATTGGACTCCACCAAATATCAACCTCTATTTGCTCAAATAAACAACACTCCTTTAATCATCCATTACTTGAGAGGGTCAAGACAAACTATATATTAAAGAGGAGTAAGATAAGCCAAATTTCAATTTCAGTTATGAAGATATTATCAATAACAAATGTTCACGAGACAACTACATACCTCAAGAACTCAATAAAGTGGGACAATGAGCCTCTAGCAGTCTGTAAAGCTCGTAAAGAGAAAGTTCTAGCTCACTAAATAACTACCCTGGAACTGGGGTTTGAAGAAGTTCCCTAAGTATACAGAGTCCAACTAAACATGCCTAATCTACAAATTCCTATTCCTGCATATTTTCCCCATTTTCGTGGAGAACTTGCTTCGATGTCCTATTCTTCTCATCTTTTTCATCAGGATAGTTGCCAAACCAAAGAGCAATTTTGTCAGTATCTGCAGTTTGAGAGTCAGTTGGCCTACCTAAAGACTTCCTACTACTTTCAAACTTAAATTGTACGTTGGGCCTCCCATCCAAGAGAATATTTCTCCTGTCCCCTTTGGATTCACATGGACTGCTCCAAACAGCTTCAGCGATGCGCACAGATTGCTCTATAGCTGAAACTCGATTATCCATAAATGTGTGATTCTGATGTCTCCATGCTGCCTCATCATAAAATTTAGCTGGAAGAACAGGCAATGATGCCTCCCCTTCCCCAAATTGAAGAGGCGGGGCAAGAAATGGATTACTTTCTGCTGCTTTTAGTGCCTTTGCAGCATCCCCTGGTTCAACAGCCACCCTTCCTTCAAACCCATTACTAAACAATTTCTTCTGCATATTTAACAGGGGCATCTCAAACTTTTTATTATGCTCATCAACCTGCTGTATTATATTATTGTTCCAAGTCTCCAATTCTTTCTCATTCCCCAATATTAAATCCTTATAAGTCTCGGGATCAGGAAACCTGGGCAACCAATCAGGTATATGCTCCTTGGGAGGGCTTTCGCCTGTTTGCTTGAAACCAGGGTTCAATTTTCTTTCTTTTACAACAGGAAAACAGGGAATTGAATACACAAACGGGTTTTCCTCCACTTCTTCAATGTACCTAATAATATCCCTAACTACTGCCGAACCAGAAGAAAGACAATGACTAGGGTCAGAAGCCCCCGAAAGCCCCTCAATGGAGCCCAGATCCTCCAACCCCTGAATCACATCAAACGCATTACCCTCACTCCTATTGGCTAAATTCGCTTTATAATTTGCAGTTCTTCCCACCTCTGTAATGTACCTGACCGCTACATCTGATAGAGTATTCAGTGCAGACTGCTGGAAGCTCTGAAACCCTAAGCTCTCGCATAACTGAGCCACAGCAATTCTAGAAATGGCCTCAGCAAATTCATCAATTCCCAACTTCTTGTTCTTCTTTTTTGCCTGTAGACTTTCCTTCTCACTCAAGAATCCGATGTTGGCCTTTCCATTTTCATCGCTCATATTCAACAATGCTTCATATCATATCCTATCAAATAACTGAGCCACAGCAATTCTAGCAATGGCATCAGCAAAATCGTCAATTCCCAACTTCTTGTTCTTCTTTTTTGCCTGTAGACTTTCCTTCTCATTCAAGAATCCGATGTTGGCCTCCCCATTTTCACCGTTTATATTCAAGAACGCTTCATATCATATCCTTTCAAATAACTTCACTCGAAGTGAATTTCCTGCAAATGCAATACCCCCCATTCCCCAAGAATCGCATTTCACAGGAAAATCATCAGGACAAGAAAAAATAAAAATCAAACCCGGAGCTCAAACCAAGAAAAAAAGAATTCAACTAGACTGCGTTAAAGAATTGGAAAGTAGAGAACTTACCCAGGATTCTAGGGTTTAAAGTGGAAACGAAGAGAATCAAATCAATTAATCCAGAGTAATTTAATCAGATATTAATGGATTATTGAATGATCTTGCAGAGGTTTGCTTCGAATAAAGACAAAATTAAATCTCTATAAACCCTCTGGATCGATAGAGGAAGGAAGACGTATTGAAATGGTGAGGAGTCGCAACTGTTTAAATATCCGGGAAGCGTTGGCGATTGGCGTGTGACGATTTATGAATAAAATAAGGTTAATTTCAAAAACAGTCACTGAAGTTTGTTAAAAATTTCAAAGTGGTCATTGAATTTTTTTTTCTTATGGTAGAGGTCATGCAAGTTTTTAATAGTTACACTAATGGTATTATAAATCAAAGATTCTACATGGCTCCATTAAATGTCAAGTCGAATATAGATGACGTTAACTAGTATGCCATGTCAAATATAATCATAATTTTTTTTAAAAACTAATCAAAAAATGAATTGAAATTTAAGGTCGTATCTGTGTAATACATTTCCATGTCTGAACCTTTTTTTATTCCATCTAAACATTATCAATCCCATTTGAACATTATTTCGTAATTCTCCAAGTATCTCCAACCTTCGAAGCGTTTTGTGTCCATGTTGATATTTAACAGTGTCACGTAGGATATGTTGTGAATATTTTCATGCCGAAATACAGTTTAAAATACGAGTGATCACTATTATAAAAATACTTCAATGATCATTATTAAAAAATTTAACAAATTTCAATAACAGTTATTAAATCTAACCCAATTAAAAATGATAAATTATTTATTTATTTATTACGTTGAGGGGAATCATATATTTTATTGAAAACCAAATTAGAATATCAATCATGCTATTTGCAGGATCAATTTTTTCAATATAATTTTTGTTGACAACTCACATTTGACAATATCACATTCATTCATTTTAAAAATTATTTTTTAAATCAACAGTCCAGATTTTGATAACATCAATGTTGTCAACCATGATTGTTAACTATAGTTGATTAATTCTTAGAGTATTTTTAATTATTTATATTCGTGATCGATGATATTTTATGATCAAATATTATATTAGCTTGTTTGAAATGATTAACAAATATTTTGTTATCATTTTGTATTTATTACTTTTTTCTTGAAAATTTTGCAATATAGGTACTCAAAACTTTCAAAATATGTTATCGGGTTCCAAACCTTTTAATCTTATCAGGTAACCCCAACTTTTTTTTTATGAATATGTGCTAGAGAATCTTTGGATATTTTCATCCAAAAAAACTGTAAGTTGACCAAAATTTCATCAATTAACCAATTTTTATCGAAAAATGGGTAATTGGCGCAAAACGTCCTTACCTATGACGGGTTTTGTGGAAAACGTCACTATTTTTTATTTTTTGGTGCAGAACGTCCCTACTTTTGCATTTTTTGGCGCAAAACGTCATTTTCACCAATTTTTAACATAAAATGACAATTATACCATTCTATATAAATAAAAAATAAATAAATAAAAAATAAATTATAATATGCTCATCAATTTTTTTTAATGCAAATCAGTTCAAGATAATTGCAAGAAAATGGCTCATTTTATCATAATTGCACCTAAGCACCTGTCTCCACCATTTGGAACCGACAGAACCTTCCCATCTCTGATCTCTCTCCTCAATATCAACCACAATCACCGCCACCACCAGTAGTCGTAAGCCACATCACCGACGCCCATATCCACCACCAATAAATAGCAAATTCGAACTTCAACGGAAGAAAAAATAGGGCAGATTTTGATTCAAAAAATTGGAGCAAGTAATGGATCAATCGATTCAATTGAAGAGTTATACAATATCTTATTGACCTGCTGAAGGTTTTATTGGGTCCAATTTGTAGAAATAACATCACTTTACCTATCAATTGGAGGTGGATTCACTGAACTTATATGCGTGCGTGAGGGGCTAGAATTTGGGCCTGAAAATTTTGAATTGCTACACTATTTGATGATATGAAATCATGGTTGGATGTGCCTTCGAGTATAGAAGAGGCCGATATGTGTTGGGCGTGATGCGTGTGATCGGAAGAGTGGTTGTAGCCAAGTTTTTTTGGCTGCGAACAGTGATCGATTTTGTGGCTATGGGGGTGCATTTGGGGGCGGCATGAGGTGGGGATGATGGTCGGATTTGTTGGTGGTGGTGATACTCAACGGCCTAGGAGCGGGATTGTGGTTTTTTGGAGGTAGAAGTCGGCGGTGACAGAGATATGAAGATTCTACCGGTCGGAGACGGGGGCTTAGATGCAATTATGATAAAGTGGGTCATTTTCTTGCAATTATCTTAGACTGATTTACATTTAAAAAAAGTTGAAGAGCATATTACAATTTATTCTTTATTATATATATATAGGAGAGCATATAATTGTCATTTTATGTTAAAAATGGGTGAAAATGATGTTTTGCGTAAGAAAATGCAAAGGTATGGACGTTCTGCACCAAAAAATCAAACGTATAGTATTTTCCACAAAACCCGTCATAGGTAGGGACGTTTTGCGCCAATTCCCCATCGAAAAATGGTCCATCCACATACTCCCTCATTAAACAATTAAAGAAAATGGTAATTGACGCAAAACGTCCCTACTTATGACTGGTTTTGTGGAAAACGTCTATACGTTTGATTTTTTGGTGCAGAACGTCCCTATCTTTTCATTTTCTAGCGCAAAACGTCATTTTCACCTATTTTTAACATAAAATGACAATTATACCCTCCTATATAAATAAAAAAATAAAAAAAGAAAAGAAAAATAAAAAATAAATTGTAATAAGCTTCTCAACTTTTTTTAAAATGCAAATCGGTCCAAGATAATTGCAAGAAAATGATTCACTTTATCATAATTGCACCCAAACACCCATCTCCACCATTTCAATTAGGCAAAACCTTCACATCTCTAATCTCCCTCCTCAAAATCAACCACAATCACCACCACCACCAGTCGTCGTAAGCCACATCACCGACGCTCATATCCACCACCAATAGACATCAAATTTGAACTTCAACAGAAGAAAAAATAGGGCATATTTTATGTCAAGTGACTACAAATTGGGCAGATTTTGATTCCAAAAATTGGAGCAAGTAATGGATCAATCGATTCAATTGAGGAGTTACCCAATATCGAAATGACCTACTGAAGGCTTTACTGGTTTCAATTTGTAGAAATAACATCACTTTGCCCGTCAATTGGAGGTGGATTCACTAAACTTATACGCGTGCGTGAGGGGCTGGAATTTGGGCCTGAAATTTTGAATTGCTTCACTATTTGATGATATGAAACTAACGTTGGATGTGCCTTGGAGTGTAGAAGAGGCCGATATGTGTTAGGTGTGATGAGTATGATCGGAAGTGGTTGTCGTAAAGTTTTTTGGCTACAAACAGTAACCGATTTGTGCTATGGGGGTGCATTTGGGAGTGGCGTGAGGTAGGGATGGTGGTTAGATTTGTTGGGCGGGTGAGGCTGATACCGATGTTGGTGGTGGTGATACTCAGCGGCCTAGGGGGCGGGATGGTGATTTTTTGGAGGTGGAAGTCGACGGTGACAGAGATGGGAAGATTCTGCCAGTTGGAGACGGGGGTTTGGGTGCAATTATGATAAAGTGAGTCATTTTCTTACAATTATCTTGGACTTATTTGCATTTTAAAAAAAAAATTGAGGAGCAGATTGCAATTTATTCTTTATTTTTCTTTTCTTTTTTATTTATTTATTTATTTATATAGGAGGGTATAATTGTCATTTTAGGTTAAAAATTGGTGGAAATGACGTTTTGCGCAAGAAAATGCAAAGATAGGGACGTTCTGCACCAAAAATCAAACGTATGGACATTTTTCATAACCTGTCATAGGTAGGGATGTTTTGCACCAATTACCCTAAAGAAAACAAAGACAAGATAAAAAAAAATGAAGGTAAAAATTTAAAAAGAAAAGAAAATATTGAAAATATTTCATTATCTCCCTCTTCCTCTTCCTCTTCCCCATTACCTCACCATCATCTTCCATAAAAATAAAGATTTTAGGGATTTATTTCAATGTTTATTGTGTTGGTTGATTTAGGTTCCAGAGGTTCAACGTGTCTTCGAATTTTTTTAATTAGAGTTTTCACTAGTTTCTCCGCTGTATTATGGGATATCTCAAACTCTTATGATGAGGAGGAAAATCTGTACCACGAAGTTGAGAGAATTCAAGGGATTCAACGGACATGTACATTACAAAGGTCTTGATTTGCTAAACTATTGTTTCCTTTTATATATATATATATATATTATTATCATCTATAGATGTTAATTTTCGATTTGTTCTTTTTATATTTACTAAATATATTTACAGTATTTTGTGATTTTTGTCTAACAATTTTAAATCTAAGTGTAGAGAACATATCATGAGTGGATAATCTTAAAATATATTTTTGTTCTCAAAGAAAAACTCAACCAGTCAAATGATTTCTAGAGTATATATACCAAGTGATCATGTACTTAACTTGTTTAGGGATCTTTCAAATCTTGACATTTCATATGGAGTACATAGAAAGTTCTTAATTAATTTATGTATCTCTAAGAAATGAAATTCTCGAAACAATGACTTCAAGTTTAATGACATCGTTGAAGGAAAGACACATCTCTTTAGAAATTAAAGAACGTCACACAATAATGAACAAAAGACGAGACTCCCGTGGTTCATCCACTTTTTCTCAGGTTAAGAAAATAAATTAAATTGATACGGGAAAAATATTAAAAACTATAAGCCCTCGACTTAATGAGTTATATATTAAGACAAGACGATCCAGTATTCATGAATTTTTGCATGAAATTAGACAAGGGGGCTCTATTACCACCACAAATTTTGTTTATTACACCGCAATTTCATATAATTTTTCTGTTTACTTAAATGGGTCTGAGTAAAATTACATATATAACCTACATTTTAAAACATTTTGAGACATTTTTTTCTCTCTTTTTTGTGTGTGTTTCCAGTTCCACCACCACAACCATTAACTTGTGTTTTTCCTTTTTTCTCCCAGAGGTGGTGGACGGTGCGGTGCCGCCTTTAGTGAAGAAGAGGGAAGGCTAATGGCAGACCGTAGGTTTATGCGGCAACAAATGAATGATGATTGCTAAATATTTCACTGACATATAGGCTAAGAAAATGTAGAGAACAATTTAAAATAATGATATATATACAAGAAAATATGAAATGAAGTGGATTAAAGGAGGATGTGGAAATCACATCTCCACAGAAACATCGAATGAAAATGCATAAAACCATTATCTTAAACATACCCATTGGTGGATCTAACAATGAAGTGGATTAAAGGAGGATGTGGAAATCTTGTTTATGGATTCAAAAATGTTGTTTATTTGCAGGCATTAAAAATAGGAATATGGCTAAGATTATTTAGCCTGTGAGTTGAGACTAGGGATGGGGTGCCTGAGTTTTTCTCAAAAGAACGACGATTGGGGGGTGGGGTGGGGGAATATGAGGGGGACATTGAAAATGACATATACACCACGATATTGTACTTTCAAGAAAAATATTAATTGGGCTACGGTTTTAATTGTAAAATTGTTGTGGTTTACCTATAAAAAACATATTTTGGTTAAGGTTTAATTGTAAAGAATTGAAACAAACATTATTTGTGGTGGTAATATAATTATTCATAAAGATGTGCATAATGTTGTCTTCAAGACCACAGCTTCCAAACCCTAATTTCTTTGCACCTCCTATATCCTTTTCTTGATTTTTAGGACCACGCACTATCTTTTCATTATTAATCATGCTACTCGTACAATTCTCTTTACGAGGAACCTTTCGAATTACTTATAATTTGCAGCTTCTTTTTATTGGACTGCCACCGTCTCATTCATTCAAGAACACACAATATAATATTGCCATTTTTCTTGTTATTTTTCTTCTACTGATCATAAGCAGCAGCAGCAGCTTCATGATTCAAGAAATTCTGGCATTAGACCAGTATTATCTATACTGGGCAATATGTCCTGGAAATTTTCTGAAGTTATTAAAAGGAACTAAGACGCAAAGGGTTGAAAGGAGGTAGTATACCGAGACCAAAAAAAAAAAAATTCTTGGGGATCTTAGGAACTCCTCATAGAGGTGTTGACTCCAACTAGTGTTTATGTCTGGATCTACGAGCTAAGTCAAGGGGCTAACTCTGAGTTAATTGAGAGATTAAAGAATGAGGAAGAATGAGCATAAAGAAAAATCTTTTCCGTCTTGAACATTCCATGGTCAAAATTTAACTAAAGCACATTTCACAAGAGTTGCTCAAGAAAATTCAAAATTGGATTGTATAATTCATGGAAAATTTGAAGAAAGATCTTGTGGAAAAACATACAAATAGTATTTCTAGAGCCACAATAAGGAACATATATATAGAATTACACCAAAACAATCATAATGTCAAACTTTAACTATGATCCACAATCCTTGAGGGCAATAAATATTAACTATAACAGCAAAATATTCTTATGTCTATCTTCAATAATAGTAAAAATACATTTTCATCATCAGGTGTTACTGACCTGAGTTTATCATTCCCAGCCAGCTCAATGAAGCTAATTCGCAAAATCATCCATAAAATCACAACCTCAAGAGCATTTTGTGGAAAAATATCATCGATTCTAAGAATGTTAATTCCATTAATCAAAAAGCAGAAAACTTAGACTGGGTCATTGAATTCGTCATGTTTGTTTGGCTCCATTCCACCACTGTTTTGGGAAGGGGGAACACTTGCTGTCATGCTGAAATGAAATGGTCTAACTGGTTCAGCTGTGGAGTTAACACGTGAAGTAAGGGGATTTGATAATTGGGAAATGGGATTCAACGTCTGAAAGTTTACTTGTTTTGGATCAAATTCTTCTGGTGAAGGAAAATAAGATTGTGTCATTCTAGGTTGATAAACAAGAACCGGATGAGAACCTGAAGGGACAGATACTGCTGATGAAGGCAATGGTACAAGGTTGAAGTTGTGGAAATCTTCTGGTTGGGCTAGCAATCCAGCGCTTCGCGAATGAGATAATGACAAATTTGAAGGATCCCATCTGAGATAAGAATTATACGGCATTGCATTGTTTAGAAAACCTGGGAGAGAAGATTGATTAGGCTTTGGGAAAAGATTGTTTGGAGAAACATATGCTTCTTGGCCCTCAAGGTTACATAGCTTTTTGTCTTCACTTCTTGTCATAGTTGTTTCTCCTGCAACATCCTTAGACTTGTCCACCCATAGATCCGTTCGGGGTTGTTTTAAGGGTTCGTTCCAATTGATACCGACTTCTTTTTCAGATTGAGGTCTTATAAATTGATGTGAATTTAGCACTGGATGAAGGCTTTGGCTAAAGCTCCCTGGAGGGATTTGGAGAGGGGGAAGTTCATCAATTTCATGCTTTGCAGCATTAAGTAGCCAATCAACCACCTTGCTTGGCTGATTTAGCCCTAATCGCTCTTGAAGGTCATATAATTGTATCGCAGTAGGAACAGAAAGCCTTACACGCCGGTCTCTAAGACCCCTTACAGTACATACTTTGCTATGCCTATCTTTTCCTCCAAATGCTCGTGATACACGCACAATTCGGGGATCCTTTAACCTGGACCAAGATGTTGAACTGGATGAAGAAATTTTGCCAACATCATCTGTGCTGCTCTCCTGTTTTTTATTGAAATCTACTTCTCTTGTATTCATCTTGTGTACTCTTTAATTATTGGGCAAAAGAAATTGAACTTTACAAATAAATTGTTCCAATCTGGGAAGGATGTTGAATCTTCTCTCTCTCCTAATCTATTTCTTTGAATAAACTTCCTCTCCCAGTTCCTCATGATTTTCTGCTACGTAAAAAGATGGAAATTAGCAATATGATCAGAAATTTGATGCATCTATTTTTCATATCATAAACACTTCATGAGAAAAATATTACATAATAATAAATATAAAAAAAAAAAAAAAAAATTGAATAGAACATATAGCCAAATAATTGTTTTCTGTTACAGATGAACTAAAATTTCCTCAAGATAATATGCAATGAAGGAGTTGGGTCCTGCAAACTGTATAGGATCTAAAATAGATCTCGATTTGGTTGAAACTTGAAATACAGTTTATAATACAATATTTTCGAGAAATCAATGGATATATTTCTGTTGTAACTCGAGAAAGAAATGGATAATTAACTCATGACAACTTGCCTTTACAACAGAAAGACAATCATAAGAGACGTGTACCTTTGTAATTCTGCAACTTCTGTGGTCTTCATTATTGAGAATGATAATTAAGTTGGATATATCTGAGAAGAGAACAGCTGATGAATTTACAGTTCAAAATTTAATTTTCTGAATTCAGTATACAGCTTTGCAAGCCCTATAATGGTTTCAAAGAGGGAAACTCTCTTTCATTTAGAGTACATACTTATAATACAAGCCATGAGATTGGAGAAAAGTAGATGTCCTCTTCAAACATCCACAGAAAGAATGGTGCATAGGCAGCCACGTGTACCTTGGAATCTGACAGATGAATGTGCAAGTGAAAATCTTATCAAATGCTCATCAAACATATAAATGCTATTAGGGTCTTAATTGGTGAATTAAGTACGATAATTAGCTTTCTTTGTTAGGAACACAGAGTTTAGTGAAGTATGTTTAGAATTCTAATCGAGCAAAAACTGAAATAAATTTAGGGACCATTCGATCTGCAAATTTAGAAAAAGATGTCGTAAATGCTTTATCTACAACTACAAAAGTCATTTGAATTCCTATCACATAGTTTCAACAGATGCACGCCTGATATCTACACTAAGGATGATGTTAAACCCTACTATGCCATCGACAGCAACTGAATTTTGGTTCCTTAATAGTACTGTCAAGACTCGCTCAGCCTTTATAATCTGGTCTATATCTTCTTATATGATTTTAAAATCAGACTTAGTAACTCTAATTATATGGTTCTTTAACAATTCATCATTTATCAGAAAATAAGTTAATAACTAATAAGCATGATAATATTAATCATAGGAGACATCACTTCAAGAAGAAGGGCTTCAAAACTTGGACTTTACACTTAGAGAATTTTCATCTTGATGTGGATGGTAGCTAGGTGGCAGAAAGAGACTACCTCATGGGAAGGGACCAATTGCTTTTCTCGAATTAAAACTCACAATCAGCAGCGATAGAGAGGACCACACCCTATCTTCTTGTGCAGAGAAATTTTTCTTAGATAAGTATAGGTTGAAAGTTGAATCGTGGGATTTAGATAAAAAGTGATTATACTGGAAGATTTGACGGGCAATTAGTCATGTTTGACAGAAAGCATAGCCGTGTTGAAGTTTCTTTCTGTATATGGAGAAGGAATGATCAGAAATATGCCTTTTGATCCCACCAAAAGATTAGCTCTTCTGAAGTAAAAGATTGTGGACTAAAAGCAACAAAAGAAGAAAAGAAAAACTGGAACTCAGTAAACAAAAACATGGTGAAAATGTTAAGAGAAGAAATTATCCAGGTCAAGAAAAAGAAAATTAAACGACGGCTTTTCAAGAGCTCAATCCCATTATATACTTGGTAATGCAGGAACTGGACGATGAAAAATAATGAAATTTGTACGTATATTATGCTAAATTATGTCTAATACTACATATGGACTATGCCATGCTTGGGAAAAAGCGAAAATTCATATCAGAAGTAAACTTCCCCTAGAATAGTGAAAAACATGGAAAAGTTTCTCAACTACCTGCAGTATTAATAATTAACTTAAATATGACTGTGTGCAATATAAATGACGCCATTGAACTTATTAAAAATTTCCCAACTATCGGCCGGAGATATACAATAAAGAAATCTGGCTAGAATATAGTTCATAAAAATTATTGAACACAGAAAACATTAGTCTAGGAGACAAGCATTTTTACTTTAGTCCTTTTTGTTCATAATACCAATTTGAGACCTACTTCCATTAAACTTCGAAAATATTGTTTAAATATATTCAGTTCATTACTTTCTTGGAGTATTAATGTGCACGTCTTTCGCGTTATCAATCCCAATTCAAGTTTCTGCAGAAGAAAAATTAAATAATCTTTGATGCACGACAAGACTGATCAAGTCACACGATATCTTTTAATATTTCCTATTTATTTCATGGATACTTCCATTATTAAAGAAAATGAAATTTTTGTTATATAATATTCATTTTATGCAAGAAAAGAAACTGTCTCTGGTAAATGAAAACAAGCAGTGATGGGAATCTCGAGAAGGGACAGATGCAGTTAGATTTGAAGGTACCCTATTGGTATTATTGCCAAATAAATGGTCCCAAGATCCCAAACGCGAGTTCTTTGGTCAGGTTTCAGGGATACATCCCTATAATTATAATCGCCTTCAATCTTTTAATTATCCTTCCCCACCCACCGGCCATCCACCCCACCCCACCGGCCATCAGCCTACCATTTTTTCCCCTAACTTCTCTACATATTTATCATATGCTCCTAATACAGATTGGTATTCTAAGTTGAAATGAGTTTCAAGTGTGAACAAAGACGGGATGCTGGACAAACATCTTATACGAGTCATTCTCGATAATCAATTATTTAGGCGAGTAAGTCGTGTTCTTTAGAAACCAACAATGTACCTCACAAATGAGGGGCCTGCAGTCTAGAAAAATAATACAACATATTAGGGTACTCCTTTATTTTGTTGGTAATTGATAAATAAAAGGCAGGTAAGGCCATGCACAACTGCAGCGTGCTATTTGTACTTAAAGTTGACATGTGAAAGTATAATGAATGTCGGAAGAAGCTCAAGGTAAAAAAGAAAATGGAAGGGAAAAAGTGATAAGACAACTTGAAGATTAATTGCAGTGGAGACACTATTAATTGTTTTCACCTATAATATGTCACAGAGTTTGGCAATATATGGTTTGTGTTGACCTCTCTGCTTTGCAGTGAGCTGGCATTTAGATGCTTGTGTTGTTATTCTTGACTTTTATATATGGTTTGAAGGTGCCTACTTCTATCCCGATACTGTGTCAAGCCTAGCGTCATTCAACTCGCGCGCAAGTGTTATTAAAAAAAATATAGAGAACATCACAATGGAAACAAAGAAGGTGAATAAAGAAATAGAAACAAGACTTCATCACTATGTTTGTATCGTTGTACTCAAACGATATTTGTCTCCCCCATCAATGCTTTTGAGAATTAAATGACAAATAGTTTGTAGAATTTCAAGTCTGGAAATGAAGAACACCGAAAGTTTAAGCGCTTCTTCAAAAAATGAACAAGTGAAATTATATTAATTTGATTTTGTGAAAAAAAAATAATTTGTCAGAATTTTGGGATGAAAGGGGAATGATTCACAAAATTAAAAAAATCATCTTTTGGAATGATAATTAACTTATATTTATAGTACTCAATCATCCCTACACGAAAGGACTCCAAACCATGGTGAAAATGTGCATCATTTCACAAGAAAATCACCAAAAATTTGAATCCAACGGTCAAAATTCTCTACTATATGACATAGACTATAACTATGCGATCGCATAGTTATAAGTTATAACCGTGGTCGCCCATTTATTCCCTGAAAATTGAAGGGAATGTAGATTATTGAAACATCAACTAGTGTCTATCTATTGAAGGCACCAACCGTGATTTTCTTTCATATTTTCAAATCTTCCATCCACAATCTCCATTCATTGTTTTTTCTTTTCTTTTGATTTTGAACAACAATAATAAGATTCCAACAGCAAGCTCATCCCCTCCCGAGCACAGAGCCTTGAGCCGAAATGATAGACCCACCCTATTTGTTCCATGATCTATGGGCGAAAAATTAATGCCAATCTCCTTAAACAAAAAGACTGAATCCAATGCACTTCCACGGTGAGGTAACGGATGAGTACTTGGTCTTGTTTGAGAACCAAGCAACAATTCTTTGCTTCTTGAAACTCTAATAAATGGGAATCTTGCCAAGAAAAACACATAGACACTAGTTGATGTTCCAATAATCTACATTCCCCTCCAATCGGTATTGTACAAGGCGCGAAGAATTAAAGGCTTCAACAAATTTGTAAATTAGCACTCGAGATGACATATAAATAAAAGCATGACATATTATAGGTGAAAATAGATAAACTGAGGAGTATCATAGTCACAATTGGTTAAATCTTGCATGATCAACCAAAGAATTAATTGGTAAAATGCATTTTTTTCATTGTATATGTAAATATATAAGAACAATCAACTTTTTAAAGTAAAATCCACAAAATAAACTAGCCTAAATTACTGGAAGCGTCGAATTATATACAATAAATACAAATATAGACGATTGTTGTGAAACAAACAAGATACCAGACTCGCTCTGATACCACTTGTTATGAAATCAACCACCGGATTGATATGTTGAAGTACTTATATGGCACAATAATGAAGTATTTGATTATAAGCAAAAGAATAAAAGAAGATGAGAAATTATTAAAATCTCTTTTCTCACACTATAAAATTGTATTGAAAAGCCTAATATTTATAAGAAACGTGTAGGAAGTGTCTAAACCCTCCTAATAGAGTTGTTGATGAAGTAAAATACCAAAAAATCGAGTCTAAAACAAATTTCAACCTCCAATGACTTTCAAAATAGAATTTCAACTGGACATAGGATTTCAATAGCATTCATTTCCTTAATTTTCTTCAATTTTTACTACATACATTTATTTACGAAATCTCATATTTCATGCATAACACAATAATAAAGAATTGTTAATCAACAGGCAACCGCTACAATAAAATTAGCTTTTCATGGCGTACAATGTATGTCGTAGACATCTATTTTGTAGCTGGCATATGGAAGCCGTAAAGTTAGGTAACTGTAGGCATTCTATGTAGGCCGCAAAAAGTTTAGTTAACGGCATTCTTTCAGTTTTGTTACGGCATTGAGCTGATGATAATGGTAGGAATATTCCCAAGTACTCTTAGGATGCCCCACTTTTCTCTTTATCTCTCCAATAAAGCTTCTTCTGTGTAAAGAATTGTCTTGAGGAAGCTGGTTACGAGGGAAAAATACAAAAAGCAAAAGACTTTAGCGTTGTTTCATTTTATCTTTAAATTTGATGACAGAGAAGAAACGCGCAGTTCAACTTTCTCTGTCATCTTTGCATTATTCACTGGGGACATTTAATCACTGGCTTTTACCTTTTCATTTGTTTCTTTAGGGTTTCCATGTCCTTTTCATTGGCTCACAGATGAATTTATTACTCGCTGCATTAACAGAAGAGTCAGAAATATCAGATTTTAATAACACAATTTTCTCTAGCTAGCTAGCTTGCTTCAAAATTATTTATGGATCAGTCTGATTTTCACTCAATATTCCTTGGTGCCCTAAATGAGTTCGCCTAATTGATTTCAAATTCATTTTAATCAAGTCTATTTGTTGTGATGCGATGCAGCAGAATAAGCACATTCAGCCCTTGTTTGAGTCCCATTTTGAGAGGAAAAAATGTATTTTTAAATAGTGATTTTTGGAGGATGTGTGCTTAAAAATTAAGAATTTTTTTTTTTCGATTTATATGTAATATTATTTTTTGAAAAAATGTGGTTAAAAGTGGGTTTTGAAAAAATAAATTTTCATAAAAAAATGAGGCTCAAACAGCCCATCAATTAGTCAATTATGAATATAGAGCGATCGCAAGTCCATTGATTTCATGAGCACTAAATTCTAGTCAAGATTGAAGAATAATAACTAAATGTATCACCCTGCATTTCCGCTGTATCAATATTTGTATCGATCTGATTTTCACTAAGTTCTAGCTCACGTCGTCGACCTCAATTTATTAAGAACAATAGCCTCTTTATTGTTTGTTGTTGTAAGTGCTAAATATGCCAAATGTCACCGTTTTCTTTAATTCTTCTCTGAGTTCTCTATATCGCTCTACTCTGGAGGCTCTGGCGAATATGAAACATCCGCCATATTCCTCCAGAGAAGACAAAATCCCAACCTCTGTGTGTGTGTGTGTGTGTTAACTGCTAACAGTAAGAAGAGTGATGGTGATAGTGAGATAGATGGGGTCCCTGCCCCCACCTCTGGTGTGAACTTACAAGACCAATGCTTACAGTACTTCTGGATATATCTAATGGTGATTGAACCAGCAGGACAAAAGCTTACTTAAAATGGGAACATGGGGTAAACCAAAAGGCAGCCTTCTTACCAGATTAGGATAAAAATTTAATCATAGCATTAGCTGCTGGTCTGAAAGAAAAAAGACCAGGCATATGCACAAACTGTACAAGGATTATTACTAAACAGTGCCTGCAGAACCCGTGCACGACACCTTAACATGAACAATCCCAACATGAACAATCCCATCATGTTTCAAAAGATTTATTGTGCTTTTGGAAGTAGATTTGGCTTCGTTATTGCACTCATAAATAATTCTGAATATTACTGCCCTTTTATGTAAGAAACCAAACGGGTTAATTTCACAAACGGTCACTGAAGTTACCTGAACATAACAAAACGATCACTGAAGTTTCAAAGTTTCAGAAACGGTCACTGAAGTTTGAAATTTCTTTCATAAACGGTCACTAAATTTTCAGATTTTTTGGGCGAGTTTGAGGCAATTTTTCGACAACTTCCGACCACCAAAACCACCGATTTCGGATACCGTTGGAAAGCGCGCGGTGTCCTCTTCAATTACCACCAAAAATCTCCCCATAATTATAAGAGATTCGGCCGGAATAAACTCACGAAGTCGGCAACCGAAAATTGTGAAAATCTGCTCAGATTTTCAGATTCTTTTAGACGAGTTTGCGGCATTTTTTCGGCAACTTCCGACTACCAAAATCGCCAATTTCAGATACCGTTGGAAAGCGCACAATGTCCTCTTCAATTACCACAAAAAATCTCCTCAAAACTCCAAGTGATTCGGCCGGAATAAATCCACGAAGTCAACTACCCAAACTGGGCAGATTTTCGGACTTTTTTGGTAGCTGGTTTCGTGGGTTTATTCCGCCCAAATCCCTTGGAGTTATGAGAAGATTTTTTATGGTAATTGAAGAGGATATTGTGGGCTTTCCAACGGTATCCGAAATTGGCGGTTTTGGTGGTCGGAAGTTGTCGAAAAAATGCCGCAAACTCGTCCAAAAAAATCTGAAAATCTGGGCAGATTTTCACAATTTTTGGTTCCCGATTCGTGGGTTTATTCCGGCCGAATCACTTGGAGTTTTGGAGAGATTTTTGGTGGTAATTGAAGAGGACATTTTGGGCTTTCCAACGGTATCCGAAATCGACGGTTTTGGTGGTCGGAAGTTGCCGAAACATTGCCGCAAACTTGTTCAAAAAATCTGAAAATTCAGTGACCGTTTGTGAAAGAAATTTCAAACTTCAGTGACCGTTTCTGAAACTTTGAAATTTCAGTGACTGTTTTGTTATTTTCAGGTAACTTTAGTGATCATTTGTGAAATTAACCCGAAACCAAACACATGAATTTGGAGTTTCCGAGTTTGTGCCTTTGTGGTTTAACTTTAGAATATGAAATAGGCCCCCTCGTTTGCTATTTATAATCAGCGACGCAGTAGTCATCCTACGTGATAACTTGTTATTTGAGATAACACTATTACAAAAATACATATGATGTAATGTTAAATTTTAAATTTTTTCTAGATGAATTGCATTTTGATGATCTTGGTCTTGATGGTGATGGCCATGATAATAGATTCAATACAAACAATGAAATCGAGGATTTTAGTATGACCGAGATTCCATCATTTGTACAAGGTGAAGGAATTGAAGAATTTATGTCTGATATCCCAGCATTGATGCGGTTTAATTCTTCTTAATTGAGAAAGTGTTAATTTATTTCAAATAATTTACTTTGTAACACATGTTTTATGCATGATTATTTTTTAAATGTTGATTTTATTTTTTGCAAGAATGTTCTTATAGTATATAAAGTTATCTTGTTCATTTTTGTCACATAAATTTGTGTTTGAATGGTGGTTGTTTATTGATTCAAATCCGTATTTCATTATACAGAATTTACAATTTATTGAATTTTGACATAAAAAATGATCTTCAGTCACCTAAATTACATAAGGTTAATTTAGTTTGTATTAGAAAATGTCAAAATTTTATTATTCAATAAATATATAATAATATATTTAACAAGAATTGACCGTCGGTCCAACCACCGGGTCACCGGTCAAACCATTGACCTACTACATTATCCGACTCAGTGTCCAGGTCGGGTTTGACAATTATGAAAATCAAAATTTATTTTGGAGTGAATAAAACCAGGGGTATATGGGCCTATTTATAAAAATTAAAAAGTTGTATCCAAAAAACATAACAGCCGAAAAGTTGTGTCTTCAATAGACATAAACATTTTGGACAGCAATTGCCAACCGCGCAGCCGTCAACCATCCTTCTAGAAGAATACACGTGTCAACCACGGAAAAATTGGGAAAAATAATAATGTAAATTAAATATATTATTATTTTAAATAATAATAAAATAGTATAAATCAAATATTATTTTACCAAAAAATATATATCAACTTGATCCAAGTTCAAGTCAAACCCAAACTCAGGTCCACGGCCCATGACCCGTGCCGGCTAGCGACGGCGGGCTTTGGGCTTTGGTCCAACCTACTAACATGTATGTTCTCTTTCATTCAAAGACTATTGGTACTCCTTGGGGTCCAAACCCAAGTCCCAAATTTAAGCAATATAAAATGATTTATATTCTTCTAGCTTTCCATATGGGATTGACACTTTTTTAATTTCCCACCAATTTTTATTCCAATTTATTTCAACGTCAAGTTGTCATATTTTGACATTAATTTCTCTTCACCCTAAATCGGATTTGAATAAATAAATACGCTACATTAATCTACTCATGGAGTAGAATACATTCGGCCAAAGAAATATTTTATCCAATTAACGGGACCCACTAAAATAATTGATCAAAAAGTGGTCAAACCAACTAACAAAACCAATTTTCCAACAAAAACTTGTGTCGTGAATTAAAATCAAGAATTAATTTTAAATACATGTGTCATGAACCCGCAATTTTTATCGAATGTGTAATTACACATTTCATATATTTTGACAAAGGGATAATTAGCACATAAAGCCCTTTCACTATTATTGAGGAAAACATTTCATTTCATTTTTTATTTTATTTTTTGGCATTTTTACCCTTATTTTCATCTTTAGCAAAAGGTCGTTTTGATCCATTTTTTCAATTAAAATTTGTGAAATGACTAATATACTATTCTATTTAAATAAAACAAAAAGAAAAAGAAAGAACTAATTGCGAACATAGTCCTAACTTTTAAAAAAAATACAAACAAGTCCTAAATAAATTATTAAAAGGATAATTAGGACATAATATCCCTACCTTTCATAATTATTGTGAAAAAAGTTCATACCTTTTATTTTATTTTATTTTGGTATGTTTACATTTAATTACACATTTGATTACTCAAACCATCATTTCTATCCATTTTCATCCAATTTCTCAATAAAAAGTTTTGAAATGACGAATATATACTCTTATTTAAATTAAAAGAAAAAAGAAAAACAAAGAAATTTTTTTTTTCTTAATTTCTAATTTTCAATAAGTTATTTGAGACTTGTTTTCACTTTTTTTTTTTTTTGAATTTTTAATTTTTTAATAATTTATTTGGAACTCGTTTGCACATTTTTTTTATTTTTTTGTATTTCTGAGTTTTTTTCATAATTTATTTGGGATCCGTTTGGGCTTTTTTTTAAAAAAAATAATAATTTCTAATTTTTTAATAATTTATTTGAAACTCGTTTGCATTTTTTTAAAAAAATTGAGACTATGATTGCAATTAATTTTTTATTTAAATAGGAAGCCATATTCTTCATTTAACAGCTTTTTATTGAGTAATTGGATGAAATTTCACAAACGGTCACTAGAGTTTAAAACTTGTAGAAATGGTCACTAAAGTTTCATGCGCTTTCACAAACGGTCACTGAAGTTTTAATTTGTTTTACAAACGGCCGTTTTGTAACTTTTAAGTAAATTTAATGATTGTTTGTGAAATTAACCCTTTGTGCAATCAAATGTATAATTAGAGGCGAAAATGGAAGGGTATATTCATTATTTCACAACTTTTAATTGAGAAAATAAATGAAAATGACATTTTACGTAATAAAATGTTGAAATAAAAGTGAAAATGTCAAAAAAAAAAAAAAGGCAGTGATGTTTTCCACAATAAAAGTGAAATATAAAGACGTTACGTGATAATTACCCTTTGACAAAAACCGTTTGATTGCAAAAGTGGAAAATGGGTGGAAAGAAAATGTTTTACATGTAAATTGTTTTACTGAGAACTGTAATTAATTGTGTTTGATTGGTATAATTTTTCATAGAAAATGATGAAAGTTTGGTATCTGTTTGATTTTGTTTTTTATGGAAATTATCCGTTAAAGTGATAATTTTTTCTACCGTTGGGTCTAGAATTTGTTCCAATTGTCAAAAAAATTATCATACCGAATATCATTCGTTTAACTTTGTTTTGCATGAAAATTATCAATAAAACTGATAAGTTTTTTTACCATTGTGTCTAGAATTGTTTCCAATTACAAAAAAAAAAATGAAAAATGAAAACCCACCTAAAAGGTGGGAAAACAATTTCCTAAATTTCATGGAAAATGTGCACGTTTGGGTGTAAGGGGGAAAAGAATTTCCATGGAAAAATTGTACTGTCAAACAAGCCAAAAACTAGAAAAAGGAAAGAAATTTCCTACTTCCATGAAAAATGAGAGTTATCAAACGGACTCTAAAAGTTTTATTTTTAGCAAAATCAAACAAGAGATAAAGAATAAAGATATGAATGCCCTTGTCATCCACATATTCACTCGAAAAAGTCTAATATGGTATATTATGTTGTGTACCTTTTGATCTCTTCGTATTTTTTTTTTCAATTTTTCTAAGATAACTTACGAATTTCTTTCTTTTAGTGGGGGTTGGGAGTTAAACCGTTAATTATTACTCTCTCTCCCCGAAATATATTTAACTTATATTTTGTTCCATTTTCTAAAACTTTTTTTTTTTTTTTTTTATCAAATTCATTTTCTACCATATATTATATGTCATGCGACCTCACAGCTTCTATCAATTTTTTAACTACATTTTTCATTAACTTTTATTTAAATCTAATAAAAATATCATCTTTATCTAAGCCAAACTATGGATTATATAGCATTTCCCATTAGCCACTTTAATGAAGTGAACAAGCTCATGGCCACCCCCATGAACCAGTGAAAAGGCCCAATGGACTAGTGATTTCGAAAAATGGAAGGAAATTTGACACGAATATCAGTGAATATAAAAGTAAAAAAAAAAAAAAAATTACCTACCCCTAACCAAAACAAGCTAATTTTATTGACTTGAAATAATTAAAAAAAAAAAATGTTGTTTAACGCCGTGTTCACATTTAACAGAACCATGTAGGAGGGGATTAATCTCCATGTACAAGTATATGGTTCAGAGAACCCCTATTCCCTCTCACATGAGGCTTGATCTACCTCAATATAAAAGTTAAAAAAAAAATTACCCACCCCCATTTGTCAGTTGTTTGTGAACCTCCACCATTTACATATAGCTTCTCTCCAATGTAGGATTGACATCAATGCTTTGAACCGTATAACCATTATTGTAAAAGTCAGAATTTTGAGTGATTATTACAGGAAAAAAAATAACTTAAATGATTATTAACATTACTACTCAAAACTAAACAATTTGCTTAACTAATCCAGTAAATGATGATCCCAAATGAATAAAAAGCCAGAACTGAAGCATTCAGGGTTTCATGTGCACTATACTGAAAATCTCTCCGCAATGGAGCCTCACAGTAAGGATAAAGCTACTTTGTCGAAGGATTTGACCAAAAACTTGACATAATTGCATGTGGCCGTAGATGATTGAATGAAAAAACTAACCATGTTTTAAACTTTCCAATGATAAAACGTCAATTAACATTATGTCAACCTTGATGTTCATGTAGCATGATTCTCATAGTAATTCCTCTCTGTAAATGAAAATTCATCATCTTTCTGAGTAAAAAGATGAGTTGAAACCAAGAAAATATAGCAGATTCATTGTTGGTGCCGATTGTCATAGGAAGACGACGAAGAGAGACCACAGAGAAAGAAGACAGTGGCAACGAAACAATTGGCACCCAACTTTTGCATAAAATATCGTTGCAACAATGCAGAGTTTCAGTCCAAAAATACAAAAAGATTTTGTCTATCTTCTCAAGTGCAATGCCTACCATCGCCCCAATCAAGTGAATCCTAGAGTTGCACAACAGATCTAGAGGTAATAAAACCCAATTATGATAAATCCCAACTGTGCAATACTATTTCCAAATGTCATTGGATCAGGTTACAGTATCACTGTAAAATTGCGGCATCATAACCACGCACAGATCACATGAAATGCTGTAATGGGGGGATATATCTCAAGATCCATTTGCCTTAAAAGCTGCTGATATTTCTATGACTCTTTGTTACAGGTTTTTTGCTCTTTCACACGCAGTCCTTTTAAGCTTAAAGCATAAATTGAGTGCCTGGGGGAGGGCAGTTACCAGTATAAGGGGAAGGTTGGCATAACTCTATGAAGAATGTAGTGAAGTGGTAAGACTTAAAATTTCATGCAGGCATATAAGCAGTTGATCATAAGGTTGTTTATTATTCACAATATAAGAACTAAAAAAGCTAAATAACAGTATGCTCAAACAGCTCAGTGCGAATGTGCTAACGAGAGCAGCGATATGCTGCCAAAGTTGGGAAGGATTGGGCCTCAACATCTGTAAGTTTGTCGACTCAGTGGGAAGTATATCACTTATTTTGTTAAAAACTACACATTTAAATTGGACGTGAACATTCTCATTTCTAAAAGAACGACAATCCGGCAGAATGTACTTGATGATACACAAAGACCTGCTTAGCCAAAACTACTACTCATATTTAGAATAATTTTAGCCCACAAATTGAAAAGTTAACAGTAACAAGGGCACTCGAAGGTGAAACAGAAGGTTACACTACTAATATTTTATCCAAAACTCCTACTCATATTTCTATCATGGACACTGTAGGAAACCAAAGGCGAGAACATGTCTTGTATTTATAAGGAATAGGTTACACTAAACTGCGCAGGACGCCTTTCAGTTTCCCGCCCAACACAGTAAAAGGTTAAGTTAAGTCTCATAAGGGCTGAATGGTGAAATGCTATTCATCAAATATTTAGCATACTTCTATAAAGGTCAATTAAGCCCCTATTTGGTATGTATTAAAATTTTCATTTTCATTCTTCTACTCATTTTCATCCACACATTCTTCAATAAAATAATATTTTTCATCACATCAATAACTTTTCCTTCTTTTTCAACCACATATTCTTCATCAATCTACAATTCCAGAATACATTCTTCCAAAATAATATGGCTCAAACACACCCTAAGATTCCATTACCGCTAAATGACTTTTCTTGTTTCAGTTAGAAGAAGTAGAGCACATGTCATCCAAGCTCTATGCAAAGCTTCCCATCTAGAAACAAGAATACCATAGAAATGTATGTGCATGCTGCAATACAGGTTTCACGATAACACTTAATACATTCACACTCCAGTAAGACACATAGCAAGCCCGTGAACATGCCAAATAATGTTTGGCCACAAATTATCAAGAAAAAGCCAGCGTTTTTGTGTGCAAAAGCTGCAATCCAGGTTTCATGGAAACACAAAATACTTACAAAATGCTTAATCTTTGGCCGCTAATTATTAGAATAACACCTGAGAAGCTGACAAAGCATTACAATTCCATACAATAATCCTCTTGTTTCAAGCAGATGTGAATGATGAGCATTTCAAATACAGGAAAGGACTGTAAGAACGTTGAATTCAGTGCAATTTAAAAATGACAAATGGGAACCAAAACCATACATTTGGGTACTCTAGATTGGACATTCAAACACCATTCTTTAAAATTACGAGGGGCCAGATGATTTATCACAGCTCGTCGTCCTGTTAAAGAAGGAAAAGGAAAATTTCAGCCAAAGTCAAATAGTAAACCAAACTTCTACCCTTTCGAGAAAAAAGATGACCCCCCCCCCCCCCCCCCCCCACCTCTACCCAGCAAAGCAAGCCAATAAAAAAGATTTTAACAGCAATCATATAAGTGTGTGAAAGTATTAGAAGCAACATTGCTTGAAGGGGGGAAAAACAGGATATTGTATAGTTTCCACACAAGAAAGGCCCTCACTTGACTTGCAGTAAATTTTGGCTTATCGTGATGAGAAACATTGACATTATTTATTGTTGATTTTCTTTCATTTGGAATGTTTTGAGTTCAGTTTTGAGTCTTTTAGGAAGATAATAACATTATTCTGCTTCAAATTTTCTTTAACAAAATAATTCTAAAGAATTATTCATCTCTCTCACACTCTCTCCCTCCTCTCTCCACATCAGAACCAATTGTATAGGAAATCCTTCAGGAAGTTATGCAGGGACATCCTGTATTGCTGAGAAGAGCACCCACTCTGAAATCTCTAATGAACTGTCTTCTTAGACTGGACCCATCTTCACATGCCCAGCTCCATTATATATAAAGATGCATTTATACAATAGTAAAAACTCACTGAGATTATGAAAATTACGTCTGCTGATTTTCTATTTCCCTCCCCACCATCCAATTATTAACAGTGTTGAAATAAATAATGACCCGTGTCTATGGCAGCATCACGAGATTATGAGTCAATTATAAAATGTGATTAGATATGTCCATCTCACTCGAACACCCTAGTTCCAAATTTATACAAGTGTACATAAATGACCCTAATAGATATTGCTTTTGTATTATTATTTTTTCATAGAAGGGTGGTATCTGTTGAGTGTATCTGTTGAGTAAGTGAATATAAAAGTTTCCAGAACAAAGATTTAACTTTATTTTGTCAGCATCAAATCATCCTGAAATTGGAATGCACGACAAATCATTTCAAATTCCAGTTAGGAAACACCGGTGTACTAACAAGTTACTAGATGGTTTCGTAATTTCACCAATCACCCAATCAATCAACCCTCCCTCACTCCCCACAGAAGAACTTCAATAAATATAATAATTAATAAATTGTCTCCAATAACAGGTTTAAACTAAAAAAATGTAAAAAGTATCTATCATTTCTGATTACCCATTCATGTCCTCGATGAAAACTCATTCATAATAATCAAAGCCCATATTTCCACAGTATACCTGATTTTTCATTTCTGGTAGCCCCCACCAATTGCATTTTCATCCTCGACAACTTTCGCAGTCAAATAAGGCCTGGGGAAATCACTGGTATCAAAAGTTTTCTCCTTCATCATCTTCTCCACGTCAGCCTTCTTCAAAACGGTGCGTTTTATAGGAGGGCGATTGCGGCGCTGATCGCGGGAGTAGTACTTGATATCATAAACAGTCTCGGGCAGGGAGTTGGGGATGATGGCCTTCTCGGGGATAGTGGCGGGGCAGAAGACCCGGTACTCAGTAGCTTTGGGCACCGCCAACCTGTACTCCGGATCGGCGCACGGGCCGGTGATTTCCCACGGCTTCTTCATGTACCGCCGGAGGGTCTGAACTAGGGATTTTACTGCGGATGCCATTTTGGAAAATTGGGAAAGGGAATGAGAGACTACGGGAAATCGGGTGAATTGATTTTCTCCCTGTTGGACGGAATGAAATCATATTAAAATTGAAAATTTGTCTTTTAATATCGATCCTATTTTCAATTTTTATTGAATTTTAATTCGTATGAACAAACGGCGACCGTGGGCTATAATCTATGAAGTTTTGAAAATAGCCTTTTTCAACATAAAATGAAAATAAAAATAAGGATAAATTACAAGACATTTTCTTACTTTCCAAATAGGGGCGAAATATTAAGAGTGCGTTTGGTATAGATTTTAATCCAATTAAAATTGAAAATGTAACCGTTATTGGGTCCCACGCATCTAACAAAAGTCAACAATAACGGCTAGTTTTTCAATTTTAATCTGATTTTAATCCCTACCAAACACACTCTAAGTCCCTGTTTGGTTTTGAGAAAAAAAAAATATGATTTTTATTATTTTAATAAAAATTGATGGAATATGTGGTTGAAAAATTGTAAATATCATAAAATATATAATTAAAATTAATTATTACTTTAACTTATATTTTAATTAACTTTTTAATTGAACCAATAGGACTTAAGTCCATTTAACGTTACTTTTGTTTTTACCTTCTGTAAAAGAGCTTATTAAGGAAGCTATATTAATTTATGTTTGAAAATTAAATTTTAAAAGAACTTCTCAGGCGAAAGTAATTTTAGAAAAAAGTCACACTTGACCAACTTTTTTTTATGTTAAATGAATTCAAAAGTAGTTTTTAAGTCTCAAAAGTTCATTTTGACTTTTTCAAAAAAAAAAAAAAAACCATACCAAACATGCTCTTAAATTACTTTCTGTGAAAAATGTAAAAGAAGGAATTTATGGTACTAAACAAATGTAAATAGAGGTGGGATTGAGGCTAACTCAAATAGTAAAAGAGAAGGTTAGGGATGACAATTCGAACTGTGAAAATCGAAAATCGCGATTAACCGAACCGAATGGGGCGAAAAAAATCGAACCGATAGTGCAATGGGGCGGTTTTGGTTTTGATTTTAATGAACCGCTTCATTT
Source organism: Fraxinus excelsior (assembly GCA_019097785.1). NCBI lineage: Eukaryota > Viridiplantae > Streptophyta > Magnoliopsida > Lamiales > Oleaceae > Fraxinus > Fraxinus excelsior. The sequence goes on along the minus strand of CM032623.1, from coordinate 2,285,890 downwards.
AGGGGCGGGTATGGTATTTAGCTATGGTGAATCAAACCGAATCGAACCGATTACCCGTTAAAACAAAAAAAATTGGACAATTGGGCATTCCATTATTATTTCTCAAAATTAATTGGGCAATTTTTTTTTGGGCTTCCCAAAATTCTGGCCCAATTAACATTAACTAAACCTTAACCCAATAACCCAGACCCAGCCCATTAGGCCAATTCAATGTCAATATACCCTACATGTAATTAAAACCCTTACCCATGTAATTACACTCTTTAGAAGATCAGACCACTTCTCTTGAATCTTCCACTCTAATTCACCGTCGACGGACGACCTCGCCAGTTTCGCCTTCACATGTTGTCGCCTGAGTTGAAGTTAAAACCAAAGAAATTACTTGTTCCGAGAAAGAAATGGCAGAAGACCCAGTCGATCCTACTGTACAAAAGGTTTCTTCGTTGCTTTCTTAATTTATTTACCGATTTCCCGATATCATAATTTATTTGCAGATCAATTCTATGGTTTTTCTTGTTGTAAGAATTCTTTTATATTCTTCTCTCCATTGTTATCAATTAGTGATTTCATCATTGGGGATTGACCAAGTCACGTGAACTTCATTTCCAAGAATGCCTTTAGTTTGTGACTAAATTTAGGATGGATATTTATCTTCTGCTTAGGCTACTAAATCAATAATTTGATTGTGTCTAAATCTTGTTTATGCGTGTAGCTATGTGCAGTGGTATCTTATTTATGATCTTACCTGCAGCTGCAATTATTGAACTCCAGCATTTAAATGTAAATTTGTAGATATCAACTTTTGTGACCTCTATATTCTGTTATATCACCCCGAATGAAATATGTGTGGTTATGCTAAAATTTTCTGAATATTGCTCTTTTTCTTTTTGCTTTTCTTGAATAAAGAATTAGATTCATTATGGCTTAATTCTATTAGATTCTGCATTTTCCCGCACGATTTCCCTAAAATTATTGTGATTGTTATTGGCTTTTTTTTCATAATTCTTTTTCTCAATTTGACGTTTGGAGTTTGGACTTATAAAAAATAATTTATTTTCGTGGTTATTAACCGAACCGAACCAAGATACGAACCGAACCGAATCGAATCGACTTACGTGGTTATGGTATGACAAAAAATCTGGTGGTGCGGTTATGGTTTTGACCGAACCGACCCCGAACCGGACCGTTGCCATCCCTAGAGAAGGCTTGTCAATTCCATCACCTAAGTTCGAGTTCCATTTGGGGTTAATTACCTCAATAGTCACTGAACTTTACCGAAAGTTTTCACTAAGTTACTGAACTTTCGAGAAATCAACTCATTGGTCACTGAAATTTAAAAATCACCTCGTTGGTCACTGAACTTTGCAAAAGATTTCTACGGGGTCACTGAATTTTGCAAAAAGTTTCCCAGATAGTCACTGAGTTCAGTGACTATTTGGGAAACATTTTGCGAAGTTTAGTGATCAATGATGTGATTTTTAAAGTTCAGTGACCAATGTGATGATTTTTCGAAAGTTCAGTGACCTGTTGGAAACTTTGGCCAAAGTTCAGTTACTATTGGGGGTAATTAACCCTCCATTTGGGGATGGTGAAATTCAAAAAAATTATAATAATAAAGAAAATAAAAAATATTGTAAGGAAAGACTATTGAAATTTTGATAAAAACAAAAGAAAAAGAAAAAGGGTGAAAACATATTTTGTCCCGTTTGATTTTGATTAAAATTTCAAGTTAAAGTCAACTATTAATTTTATTTATACATTTTATGGGATCCATAATTTTTTAACCATATATTTTACCAACTTTTAAATATACTGAAAATTCAATCACAATCTACATCAAACATAGACTTCATAAGAAATTTTTTCATAGGATCCTTTCAACGAAAAAGATGACACAAATTTAAGTCAAAAACAAAAAATGATTTTAATTATATAATTATAAATTCATAATTTTTATCAAATTTTGAACCACATAATTAACTTTTATCAAATACACCAAACAAGGGCATAATTGCTCGTGGAGCATGGTTGTTAAAGTTTTAACTTATAATTTAAATATCATATTTTTTATTCGCACGTTTATATAATTTACAACTTATTATTCACTTATTATACACACCGTCAACACTACTAAACCACAATTTTCCTACAGATACAATCAAGTTGACATTGTGTGAGGTAACCAACATTTTTGCTTTTGAATTTAACAATATTTAAAATAATCGATGACATGGATTTTGATAATACATGTCAACAAAGATGTAACCAATAAATGTACAAATAACATCATTCTCTATACAAGAACTTAGCCCCTGTTTGATATCAATTAAAATCTAAATTTTAATTTAAGTCAAAGTCAACAATTCATTTTAATCACTGCGTCTTATGATTTTTCAATCACATATTTTATCAAATTTTATTAAAATATTCTAAAAATCTGATTTTAATTACTACCAAACCGGGTTTAATGTCAGCCAAACAGCTCCTAGTAGAAACAGATTTGAGCATTTACTATTTCGTCGCAGCCAGTGTACCCTTTTATTGTGCGCAAAATCTCTCTACCTCTCTATCCCTCTATTGATTCTGTCGCGCTCTCTTCTCTCTCTCTACAATTACTGCTTCATCACATCGTTACTTTCTCCCACTCTGTTTAACTTGTTAATTAAGCTCTCTTGATCAGGTAATTAGTTGCTTTTAAAATTCTCTTTCTTAATCAGATCATGCAAAGTTCACACCTTTTTTAATTACTATTTCAAGATTCGATCAGTCAGAACCATGATAATGTGAACTATGTGCTAAAGAGTTTTCATTTATTTGACAATGTGTGTAATTGATGTCTTGATTTTCTCTCTTTTTCCTCCAGGGTTTTGTTCTTGATTCTCAATAATTTAGATCGGTAGGTTGGTTTCCAGGAAACCGGATCCGTGATCAAGTTTTTCTTCGGTTTATAGATTTTTGTTCGTCTTATACCAGTTAAAGCCTGTTGCATTTTGGGGAAAAGGTCTTTGGGTTTATGGCATAATTCAGAACCCAAGCGACTAGGGTTTCGGGGAAATCGTGGATCACGTTTTTAAGTTGTCACAAATATTTCTCATTTGATTTGTTTTTTCCATGCTGTGATCTTATTCGGTTTTGCTTGAAGCTAATGAATCTGTAGTTGCTAATGATGATGCTTAATTAGACATTTGAGTTCGTGGTGGTTTCAGTTTTTGGTTTGTTGCTTAGCAACTCGGGGTTAACAATTATTCAGTTACATAAAATTTCCACGATACTTGTGTTAAAATAATATCAAAATTCTTTTTCCCAACTTTCACAGGTGAACAGATTTACTGAAATTTAATATTTCAAGCAAAAATAGGCACTTGTTTGTTGTGACTTGTCTATAACATAAAAGGATTCTGGTGCACCTTGTATGACTTGTGCTTTCAATTCAGTTCAGCTCAACTCATATGATGCTGCACAGCTGCTAGGGTTTATGCCTTATTTTCTTTAATGAAGTTGAATATTGTTAGGGCTCCTTTGTTCTCTGTTTTTTCCCTCTGCACCTTGTGGTGAAATAATTAGCAAGATTCTTTTTTTGAATATATGATTATTTCCTTTTATATAGGAATGGCCACGCAAACTGCTACCCCTTCAGCTCCTAGTGCCCAAGTGATTGGAAATGCTTTTGTTGAGCAGTACTACCATATTCTTCATCACTCCCCTGAGTTGGTTCACCGGTTTTACCAGGACACGAGTGCATTAAGTCGCCCAGAATCCGATGGTGTGATGACAACTGTGACAACCATGAAAGTATGTTTACCGAGAATTAAGTTGACATTGGAATATAATTTCCAAATTTTCCTCTAAATTAGTTCTTTTATGTGTTCTTTTCTTTGGTGAATTTGAAATTCAAAATCTCACATACTAGACGTGGAACAATTTTTTTGCACAATAACTTTTGGAAAAGTCATCTGACTTTGAAAACTGTATATTTCCTCTTAGAATAATTTTCACAATACATCCAACTATGCAAAGCTGTATATGCATATCTATGTAATCCTTTGCTCCCTCTTTTCTTAGAAGACTCACATTCTTCCCTTCTCTTCGTGTCATGTCAGGATATCATGCATCAAGCATTCTGAGTTGGTTTTGACATTTTATGCACAATATCATATCGAAGTGAATAATAGTTAAAACTGCATAAATCTTTTCCACCCTACTTTCAAACAACAATAGCTCAAACTAGCATTCCAATTTTCATTGTGGCTTGACCTCCTAAAACCACTATGGCCCGGTTTACACCTTTATCTTCACTTAAGGTCTAAAGCAAAAGAAAGACACAAGCTAACACTAACTCGTGAATTAACTTTATGATGAAGGTAACAAAATGTGAGGGTTTTATGAGGTTTCCCTAGAACATATGGTTGTAGCTTCTTTCTTCATTTTTCCCCTTTATTTTTGGTTTTGTGCAGTGGAGGATTTGAGTAGACTCTAGACAGTATTTGATATTCATGTTTACTGTATTTAGCATTAGAGAAGGGAGTGGACTTGTTAAATAAGAGTTAAATAAAAAGTTGGAGAGAACACGTAGCCTCCTTTTCCCCACGACCAACAAGGATTAGCGAGGCCCTAGTCGATGGCTCATACAATGGGCTAATGTTGCTGCTAATCTTTAAACTTTTAAAGGTTTAAGTTTTAACAGCAGCAGGCTCGGACAATGGACTAATATTGCTGCTAATCTTTAAACATTTAAAGGTTTAAGTTTTAACAAACAGTTACAGGCTAAGCACTGAAGGAAACATACCACATAGCTTTCAAAGATTTTTTTAAGGATTAAATAACTACAAATAATACCCTAGACTCACTAAATTGTCTTACAACGCTGTCTTTATCCCCGGTGAGTAAAATCATTGGAACTTTATAATAACGTATACAGCCAAAAAAACTTGATGCACAATCCTGTTATCACTATCAGGGACTGCTGAAGTTATCTGATTTCTATTAATAACCTTCCATGCCCTTTTAAAGTCTTTTATGAAGGATAATTTTAACTATATATTGTATTAAGTTCTTTTGTTATTATACCTGCCCATTAACACCCTTAATTTGAATTTTTTCTTGAGGGACCAACTTTTAGCCTATGTTTGGTTCGGGATGAGTTGTTTAAGAAAGGTAGAAAAGAAGTATCAGTATATATAACCTAGTTTGATTGGAGTGAAAAGTACCGGAAAAAATGTCCAAGAAGCTATTGTCCGGGCAAGTTTTCTTTTACTTGGAAACGAACATGGACTTCATCAGAATGTATATAATGTAAGAAGCAGGAATCATACAGTTTCTTGTATCACATCTTATTCATCCTCTTTTTAACTGTAAATTATAAGGACTACAGCTTTCCCTTGATTTTGTCAAAGAATCAATTCTAGAGCTGCTGAAACATTTGTATTTTCTCGCAAGTATTGACCAACTTTATCCGATCCCGATGACAATGTAACAAAATAAGTAACATAAGCCTGGTGCTAATTTCATGTTGGACCAGGATATCGATGATAAGATACGTTCCTTGGACTACAAGAACTACAAGGCAGAAATAAAGACTGCTGATGCTCAGGACTCTTATAAGGATGGAGTGATTGTGCTTGTAACTGGGTGCTTGACTGGAAAGGACAATCTGAGAAAGAAATTCACACAAACCTTTTTCCTTGCTCCACAAGACAAAGGATATTATGTTTTGAATGATGTCTTTAGATATGTTGGTGAGAGTGAATCAGACACCAGTGCAGGGGAAATTATTGGAATTGATAACACACCACCTTCAAATTCTCTGACCCTGGATCCAGGTTTGCTATGTCATTAAACATCATTACGCTTTCTTTCAATGGTCTTAGATCATTTTTGTTTGGAGTTAGTCAGCATTTTCATTTTTTTTTTCAGAGCCCGCTCAAGTATTGGATCTTCCCAACGTGAACCAGGCTACTTCTCAAACAGAGGATGTTGAAACTGTTGAGGAGAAAGCTGATGACCTAGTGAATGATGTGATGCAAGTTAGTAATGATGATGTTGATATTCCGGTGGTAGGTGAATCTCATTTGGACGAGAATCACATATCCACGGTTGCAGAATCAGCTACTTCCTCCTCCCAAGAGGATACTCCAAAGAAGTCATATGCTTCAATTTTAAGTTCACAATCAAAGAAGGGGCCAACCAATGTTTATGTACCTGCTAATACGTTGGGAGTGGCTCCTACAGTAACTGAAAAGCAGTCAATTAATTCAGCTGTGACTGCTTCAGGCCCTGAACCATCAAGCCCAACTGCACCTGTTAATGAGCCGGAAAGTCACGATACCGAGGATGAAGGTATTAGTTTATGCTGTTGTTTAACAAGAAGGGCTCATGTTAAGTTCTAATCTTCGTTTATGAAGGCATTTGCCTTTTTTTTATCATGTGTCATGCACCCTAATAATATTTGTGATGAAGGAAGAAAATAATCTTAAAAAAAGAAAAATGAAATTTTTGAGGTGTGAAGCAATGTTGAAAAGTTTCTTTTTGTTCCCTTTCTTGAGCACTTATTCCAAAAATGTGATTTCACCTTGATTGCTTCATTATCTTGCAGTTGAGGGTCGCTCAATTTATATCCGCAATTTGCCTCTAAATATAACGGTTGCTCAGCTTGAGTCAGAATTCAAGAAATTTGGACCTATTAAGCAAAATGGGGTCCAAGTCAGAAGTAACAAGGTTGGTTCTGTTGACGTCTTACTTCTGTAGTTTGTTCCACCTGGCTCAGTACATTACCCTTGTCTCATCTATTTGCAGCAACAAGGATTCTGTTTTGGTTTTGTTGAATTTCAAGAGTTCAGCTCCATGAAAAGTGCAATTCAGGTTTGTGTGCTTCAGATTCTTGTCTCGCTTCTTTTTTGTTTTTTTATGACCTTTCTATTTGTTGTATGGTGAATGCTCTTAGATAAAGTAAAATGGAGCAGCTTTAAGTTTTCTTATGTTTTCCATTTCAATGGGGTTGATTTTAATATCAGAAAATTTAGCTATTTTGGGTTCTTTTACTATTTTCTGGCTTCGCCCTGGTCATCAACTCCATGTGGCTTTGACGCTGGAGAAAAATTAGGAAGAGACTTCCTCATGGGCGGAAATTCCTTTCTGATTGAGCACTTTTCTATGTTTCTATTGATTGAAAGTATTTTATGGAGGTGACAGATGTCAATAATGCATGCCATTTTTGTGTTGATTACCTTACACGAACATTTGTTCCACAGTCCCGTGAAAGCTAAACTACTAAAATCCTACTTAGAGAGCAATAAAGATTCTGCTATAGAAGGGGAGTAAAAGAAATAACAAATCTGTACCCATGATTTGCACATCCTCTGTTTCAGATGTATGCATGTATTTATGTAGGTCTGGCCCAGACATGCAAGCATGCATAGTGGTTGTTTTCACGCATAGTACATAAAAGATACTGTTAAACTTTGTTTCTTCATGTTATAGTTTGACAAGTTTCGTTGCACCTTGTGGCAAACGTGTATCCTAGCTCTGATCATTTTGCTATTTTGACTGCCGTTAGCTGGTTGCCTTTTCTCTCCCATAATTATTTGAAGCCATAGGGCCCTATCCATTTATTCATTCAGCCCAACTTTTTTCCTGTTCTGTTTCAAGAATTCGAACAGGGTTTTGTACCGACCGATAAAAATGAAGTAGACTCGGAACTTTCCATTGATACGACGTGCTATTTTTGCCATTCATTCCTAACTTGAGGGGTGGTGATTTAGTAGCAGTGGGTGTTAAAGTGGTTTTGTTACCTAAGAGTTGAGGTGAGGTGAAACTACTTGGTGGAACCAAAAGTTTTGACAAATTGTTGTCACTTACCAGTTAAATGTTCCAACATCCACGCACGTGTTGGTAAGGTGGCCAGAGAGTGTATTCCTTACTATCATTTACTTAAATGCTTGTGCTTTAGCTTCCTAAACTTTAATCGTGGCACTTTGTTTTTGCATGTATAATGTGATAATTTTCCTGTTTAGAGAACTTGTTATCAAGAACTTTCAAGAATTATTCCTCCATTTATTCACAATAATAATAATGAGACGATTACAATTCAGGCTTCACCCATATCTATTGAGGATCGTCAAGCTACAGTTGAAATAAAGAGGACTACTACTCGAGGTAACTTAAAATGATATTTAAGTTTTCTATTCTCCGTAGTGATTCAAGTTCAAGAAATATTCTGTCTAGAAGAGCAATTAGGATATCCTTTTAGGAGACACAGATTTGCTCGTTATGATATAACAATCGTTTCTGTTACAGTTGGTAGTGGGAGGGGCCGTTTCACTTCTGCTCGTGGTGGCTTTCGAAGCGACAGCTTCAGGGGTCGTGGAAATTTTAATCCTGGCCGAGTCTATGTGAGAAGCGATAGTTTCAGGGCTCGTGGGAACTTTAGCAGTGGGCGCGGTGGAGAAGGTTATCGAGGAAGAGGGAGAGGTGGTCGTCGCCAGAATGCCCCTTCAACGTAAAGTTATGCCCGAGCCATATTAGTGGCAGTTTTGACAGTTTTTCGTTGCTCATGTTAGCACCTTAGCTGAATCAGTAAAAAAAAAAAAAAAAAAAAATTAGTTATGTAGTTTCTAGAATCCTATATTTTGGGATTGCCTGAAAATGAAGTGGCATTTCGTGTAGTATTTATCATTCTTTCTAACAAAGTTTTGTGCATGGAGTACTGGACTTGTTCAGAGTAGAGAAATATAACTTGTGCAATGCAACAAATCCTTGTTTTCTATTGATGGAAAAAAAGTTTTCATTTTTACATGAGCTTTTGTATTTATTTTTTTTTACCATAAACCGCTTCATGAAAAAACACACAAATTCTTGAACCACTCCAACCATGCATATGTTGGATGTCCGAAGGAAAATACAAGTTTCTTGCAGATTAAAACAGCCCTATTCTTTGTTCTCTTATTGAACATCAACAACTAGAAAAGTGATTGATAAAAGCATGGAAAACAAATATCTGCATTCTTCTGCAGAATCATCAGTGAACCCCCTAATCTAGGGCATCTCATGGAAAAATGGGGGAAAACTGTACTACAATTTACAAGCAACTACAAATTTAAGACCTGAACTGACCTGACCTAATGGCAGTCCAAGAAGACACCCAAAAACACTTCTCCCATAAAAGTGCAGGGTCATAAATTACAAGTGGACTTGCCTTTCTATGGATTAAGCCTTGTCAATATAATAATACCTCCATATGTAGCTAACAGGATGGGGGATGCAGTTGTTTTAGTCGTCTTACGACTTGCTTCATTGTGGGCCGGGTAGAAAGAGTATCAACTGTACATACAACTGCCAAGTGCAAGATTTCTACCAAATCATCATGTGGGCCTCCATCCCACAACCCTGCAGTAAAGAACTCCTTGGCACGGCCTTGGCGCAAGAGCATGCATGCCCAAGTGACTATGTTAAATCCATTTCCATAGGAAGAGAATGAAGGATCTAATGCTTTCTTGTCTGACATCAATTCGAGCAATACAACACCATAACTATAGACATCTGCCTTGTCAGAAACCCGGCAAGTCATTGCATACTCTGGGGCAACATATCCAAAAGTTCCAGCCACACCAGTGGTGGCATGAGTTTCAGACGTTCCAAGTAGCCTAGCCAGTCCAAAATCAGACAAATAAGCATTGTAGTCCTCATCCAATAAGATATTGCTAGGCTTCACGTCGCGATGAAGAACCCTTGGCACACACTGATCATGTAGGTAGGCAAGTGCACGTGCTATGTCCAAAGCAATCTTGTGAAGTACCCTCCAGTCTACAGCCCTCATCGACCTTTCCTGGATAAACTTCTCTAAATTGCCACCAGGCAAATAATTGTAAATAAGAAACATCTCTGTCTCACTAGCATGATATCCTATCAAGGTCACAAGATTCGGATGGTGGAGCCTTCCCAGGGTTCTAATTTCTGCGTCAAACTGTTGAACACCTTGAAAACGTCCGAGTGCAAGCCGTTTTATCGCAACTAGCACTCCTGGAGCAACCTCAGCTTTGTATGTTGCTCCAAAACCCCCATTACCAATGCAGTTGCTTGCGTTGAAACTTCCTGTGGCACGCACCACATTCTCAAATGTCAGTGGAACCCCCATGTCAGTAAAGACAATAACTTCCTTCCTAGCAGTTCCACTAACTCTGGACCTCGGTTTCCTTTTTCTAGTATAAAAGAAGAGGACGATAAGAGCAAGAAGAACCGACAGAATAGCTGTTGCGGATGTTATGGATGCAATCTCAATTGAGTTAATACCACCACTCCTGCTCTCTTGGCTTGGTGTTCTTGATGGAGGGCCCGGATCTTTTGGCGAGTCCCCTGTCCTTCCCTGTTGATCGGCAGAGGATGACGAATCGAGCATACGGCAGTGGTTCAGAAATGGATTTCCAAGGACACTATTGCATTTCATCAAATTATCATTCTGAGGAAGGGGCCCAGACAAATTGTTGAAGGAGACATTAAATGATGAGAGCACGGTCACATTGGCCAAGTTGAGGGGGATTTGCCCGGATAGGTTATTGTTGTTGAGGAGGAGCACAGTCAAGTTCTTCAAATTGGTAAGATCATTCGGAATCTCACCCGATAGAGAGTTTGAAGACAGGTCAAGCACTTCTAAAGAGAACAGTTGTCCTAAGCTTGCAGGGATGGGACCACTCAGGTTGTTTCCAGCCAAAGAAAGCCGTTCAAGATTCTTTATCTGGCCAAGACTGATAGGAATTGTCCCACCCAGTTGATTCCAACTCAAATCAAGAGCCGAAAGTGAAGCCAAATCATTGATGCTAGGAGGAAGAGTCCCAACAATTTGATTACGTGAGGCATCTAAGAGTATCAGAGACTTGCACATTGTGCTAGAATCTGGTGGAAATGCACCAGAGAACCCGTTATTGCTGACATTAACCATCATACCACTCACATTATCACATTTCTCAAATAAACTTCCAGGAAATGGTCCGCTGAGCTTGTTTCGACCAGCAAAAAATGCATACACAGTCTGCTTCCCTAATCGTTCAGATGCAATGGTCATTGACTGCACAGTGCCTGTAAGGTTGTTAGAACCAAAATTATGGAACACCGTAAAACTAGCACCATCAGCAAATAATGGCAGAGGGGTTTCGATCCTAGTTCTATATGTGAAATACGATATGTAAGCAGAAGTTGAATCATTGAATTTTGAGGGATCTCCACTTAAAGATTGGATTGGAGCACAAGCTTCGTTATTAAATTTGGGAATCGAGCCTGACAGATTATTCCCACTGATATCGAATAGAGTCATACAAGGAACAGGAATTTTGTCAAAGATCTCCCCTGTGAGTCTGTTTGAGCTCAAATTAAGGAAATGCAGCTTCTTGCAGTTGCTAAATTCCTTCGAGATTTTTCCAGAATAATAGTTCTGAGCCAAATTCAGCATCTCTAAGTTGTTGCAAGAACCCCAACTACCCGGCAACGGTCCTTCAAGAGTTGCTCTGGGAGCCCACACCATCCTCAAGCTAGGGAGAATGGTAATTTCTGCTGGAATCGTGCCTTCATATAAATTATACTCATCGACTGTGAATGCCAACTTTCTCATCAAGAAACTATCTCTGGAACTAGAGACATTAAGAAGTGGATCCCACAAGTTTGACAGCACAAGGACAGATAGCTTGGAACAATTCCCAAGATCAGCCGGTATAGAACCGCCAAGATTATTCCTTGATATATCCAATACTTCAAGCTGACTCAGCTGACCAAGTTCACTAGGAATAACCTCCTCTAACATATTTGAGTACAGTAGAAGCGTCTTCAACCCTCTGCATTTCCCAAGACTTTTTGGGATCCCTTCAACCAAGATATTCCCTGCCAGCTCCAAATGCTCAAGCTTACCACAATTGTCCCCAATCTCACTTGGAATCGGTCCACCAAGCTGATTAAAGGACAGGTAGAGCCCCCTCAAATCTCTAAACCCACCGATAAACTTTGGAATCGTTCCATTCACTTGATTCCCAGCTAAATTCATGACTTTAAGACCCTTACAACTTGACAATGAACTCGGGATCTCCCCAGAAATCTTATTGAATCCCAGGTTAAGAACTTTCAAATTTTTCAACCCCTTAAATTGCACAGGCAGTGACCCAGAAATCAAATTCCCTTCCAGATCAAGAACCTCAAGCTTTTCCATACCCCAAATTTCAACAGGAATCTTACCACTCAATTCATTGAAAGGCAGCGACAAAATCTTAAGTTCAGTAAGTTTCGCAATTGATGGGGATAGTATACCCAAGATTTCAACTTTACTATCGCTACCAAACCAAGGCCGTCTAGTTCCGAACCCATAAAGTGGAAATTGTGAAATTCTAGCACAAGACAAAGTATTACCTCCACCAGTAATATTCAACGCCACGACCCGAGAACCCGAATCGCAAGAAACCCCTAACCAGGAACAGTGATTTTGGCTGTTTAAATTCCAGCTGACCAGCACTCCAGAAGGGTCTGAAATTGAACCCTTGAATTCCAGTAGAGCAGATTTATCCGTGTCGGAACCCCAAACCGTGTGCTGTTGAACCGAAAACAACACCCAAAGGAAAATTAACAGCTTCAACGGCTTGTGCAGGCGGAACCATTTTATCATAAAAGAAAGACGACCCATTACTCAAACCCAAAAAGGTCCTCAAAAAGCTCGAGCAAAGTACGGACCCTTGTCTCCCTCTTTAAATCGACGATGAATTATAGACAAAACCCTAAACCAAATTTAGGGTTTGCTTTCTGTATTTTCTTGTTAACAAAGTCCAGAGAGAGTACAGAGACGAGTCTTTGAGAGAGAGACGAGAGAGAAATGAGAACAGTGGTGGTTGTTCTTCTTTGAAAAAACGCGTTCTTGTTCACATTTCATTTTTCTTTGCCAGTCTTTTTTTCTGTCTTTCAATTTTCTTCCTTGGTCTTAACTTCCTTTGCGCATATGTTTGAGCCCTACTTTTTTTTTTTTCGAAAATGGTAGATTGATGAAAAATTTGTAGTTAAAAATGAAAAAAAAAATGGTTTTTTAGTTGCATGTAGTATTATTTTATTGAATAATTTGTGATTGAAAAAGAAAAAAAAAATGAAGATCAAACAACGTCCGTAAACAATTTTGGTCTTAACAATGAAATAAAAATGTTTTTAGTTAGTCTTATCGCGCTTAAAAATACAACTCTTAGAGTATGTTTGGTACAGTTTAAAAATCAATTAAAATTGAAAATATGGCCGTTATTGGGTTCCACCCATCTAATAAAAGTCAACAATAACGACTAAATTTTCAATTTTAATCTCTACCCGACACTCTTTTAAAAGTACAAATTATTAGTAATTAATAAATATCAATTAATATTTATATTATGACAAAAAATAAATCTCTGTTTTCTACAAGACAAAGTGTACTTGGGTGGATGGGTGACGGTGGTGGGGACTAAGTTGACGCAGACTTGTGCAGGGGCGGATGGAACCACCGCTCGGTCAATAAATGCATAAGCACGTCAATTGGTGGGGGGAGGTGAGGCCTGGGGTTGGAATAACCCAAAATAGGTTTTTGATGTTGATGGCCTCAATCATATCTAAATTTCATATTATTCGTTACAAATAATATGAACTAAATACTCAAATCACAAATGTTACACAAACGAACCAAAAACATGTACAAAAAGGAAATTTGATATCCTGTTTGGTACATATTAAAATTTTCATTCTCATTTTTCTATTCATTTTCAACCATATATTCTTCAATAAAATAATATTTTTCATTATATCAATAATTTTTCCTTCTTTTTCAACCACACATTTTCCATCAATCTACTATTCCAGAATACATTCTTCCAAAATAATGTGACTCAAACACACATTTAGTTTCATTTTCATCCAAATTTTACAAAGTATAAAGTTCTTAACGCCATTGTCTAAATCATTCCTCACGAATCGAATCCATGACCCATGAAACCATGAATAAATCAAGAAACTCATCCACGAAGAATGAATTGAGCAACAAAAGAGATTTCATCACCAAGAAGAGTAGTGAGAACCTTTTTTAAAGAAAACGACAGAGCACACCACAAGAAATGAGAGAAACTGTGAGTTAGGCTGTGGGTTGTTCCTCATATAAACAAGATTGAAGCACCAGAAGTTTAACCTATACTTCGAAGGCACAAAACTCTTTCGATTGCTTTAAATGTAAAAAAGTTGGGAGTGCCAACATCATAACCTCAATCATTGGTTTCTGTTGAAGGATATGGTAAGAATAATTTATATGATATTTTTCCAATAGTGTAGGATTATTTCCCTTAATAGTTGATTGTATAATTATTATACAATATTTTCCTTTTAGAGTTATTAATAACTCTACAAATAGGATCTTTTATTTTGTAATAGAAACACGTTTATTATATACAATTTATAATATTATTTACATACTATCAGAGCATTTTCAATCATAAACAAATTAACATTTGAATTTCGTTTCCGATGAGCGGCCTTGAGCCGCTCGTCCGGATACCACTGTTTTTTTTTATTTGAAATTTGGTTTAGTATATGTTCAGTTTATCTAAAATTTGGTCCAATTCATTTGAAATTTGGTTTAGTATATATCTAGTTCATCTGAAATTTGGTTCAGCTTATTTGGAGTTTGGTTTAGTGTATGTTCGTTCATCTGGAATTTGATTTAGTATTGATTCGGTGTATCCGAAATTTGAAATTTACATCCAATTTATTTGGTATTTGTTGAGTTGGAATTTGAAATTTGCATCCAATTAATTTGGATATGAAATTTGAATCACTTTGGTTTAGTAGTAGATGCGTTGGTTATTTGCAGATATGGGTGTTACTTCTTCCTCTCCAACCCGTATTGAGATTGACTATCATTTAATTTCTCCTTCAAATCTTGGTGATGGTTTGGTTAGATTGGTGGATGATGATTTTTCATTATCATCAACTTTGAGTTATTTATTCGGCTTGGTTGACATACAAGCGATTTTGAAGATTTGATTGGATCGATTTATCTTTCAAATTCAATTTGATTGTTGTTACACCATATTGAGTTTGAGGGAAGGTGTTGAATGATATGGAAAGAATAATTTCGATGATATTTTTCCAATAGTGTAGGATTATTTTCCTTAATAGTTGATTATATAATTATTATGCAATCTTTTCTTTTAGGGTTATTTATAACCCTATAAATAGGGTCTTTTACTTTGTAATAAAAACAAATTTATTATATACAATTTATAATATTCTTCACAGTTTCAAATAATACAATCAAGAACTAAGGGGATAGTAGTGACAGCTCTTTTGTATTACTTTGACCAACCTCAGTTTACCAAGCATGGATTCACATGCCGAAAGAGTAAGCAATAAAAACACTTACAGTAACATCTCGATTACATGTATGTTTTGCCCCTTCAAAATCATAAAATCATATTATGATGATCAAAAGTTCAAAAATGAGTAAGTGTACTTTGTTCAGCACAGCCATTCCCTGATTCTCAAGAGAAATCAATACATCTAATATCCTGAAACTCATCAAAGCCCTCGATCAACCAATTCAAATGGAGATCAAACAAAGTTTACGAATCAGCTCTATGTGACTGAATGTATATGTATGCAGAGTACAACCAACTCAACAAATCTTTTATCCCGTACACAAAATGAATCGTATAACAAATAAATAATCTTGTGAATACATATCAATGAGAACTTCAAATTCGTCATGTCTTCCTCGTTCCAGATAGAACATTGCATGCAGTAAGTTTCTATTCCCGGAATGTGATTTTATGATTACAGCTGCCTCCATCTTGTAACATCTGAAACTGACTGCTCCTCGTGAAGCAGCCGTGCCAAATGACAAATTTTCAACTCTTCCGGGATATGAAACAAATAGACAGAATTGTACGCTTCATGACTTGATCTCTCTTTTGTACAAGAACCACGATATGCCAACAATGAACTGCTCCTTTAAATGAACGGTCACGTTAAGCAGGCCATAAGTAACCAAATATAATTGATCCGTAAGTAATATCTTTTAACAACAGCGTGGCCAACTGGGGAAGGATGAAAACCATCTTGTCCAGGAGGCTTTAAAATTTGCCTCAGAAACTTGCGACTTCAACTGTGGTTTTGCACTAACCACCTTAGACGAGTCAGTTTTTTCACCATCATTTACCAATCCGAGACAAAATATAACGGGGTCATATATTGCTTCCACTGTAATTTTGCAAGCTTAATACAGGAAGAGACCACATTTTGTTATTAAGAGCAGGAACGGATCTAGGACCGAATCACAGGCTGGGCTAATACGTAAAAAAAAAAAAAAAATTACATTATTTTTTTTTCTACTAAAAAAATATTAAATGTGCTGGGGGATAGCCTGGTCCAGCCCCCCGCCAGATCCGTCACTGATTAAGAGGAAAAACCATAATTGAAGAAGGAAAAAAAGGTCAGCTTGACAAAAACATGAAGTATTATCAAGTTCGCCAGAATGAGAAATCGCAAGGCAGAGGAAAGTAACATGATGAAAGGAGGTGTTGTGGAGGATCACGAACAGACAAGACTAGAGAGAATTCATCATTGACATGCTTCTTTCTTAAATTATGACCAACATACACTCATTTAAGAGTTTCAAAAAGGATGAAGCGTCGTTTATGTGTGTGTGTAACAAATCAAATTCACAGCTCTCGTCATCTGAGTAAAGATTAGTTAGTGGAAGTCCATATCCATAGAATCTAAAACAAGGGCAACAGATCAATTTCTCTTCAGAAACTACAATCACAAAATGATAGATTCTAAAGCTATTCAGCAGGGATGCCACGATATTTCTTTCCATGTTGAATTTGGCCAATTCATTCAATGATTTTAGATGTGGAGTCCTCCATGTGTGCACAAATTGAGTTTCGTATGCTTCTAAGGAAGATATGTAATAAAGATCGTAAATGAGAGCACGGGCCAGTCTATGCGCATTACATTTTTCAAATCAATTTATTAGATACACGTATAGACACGTTTCTAAGCTTTGAGACTCTAGAAAAAGATCTTACGCTGGGAATGCAAAAGAATGGCCGTTGTTTCCACTCTCATCAGAAAGGCGAGGGAGACTTGGGGAAGTGAGAGAGGCACCTGATGAAGTACAAATAGCCTCAACAGAAGGCGTACCTTTACCATCTCCTGCATTAGAGGCAGTAGCAGGAGGAGGGATTTCCTCAATAGGAGCTATATATCCCTCTCCATGATTATCTACAGTTTCCACTGGGGCTATCTTCAGGCTATTACTGTGATCTTCTTTTATGATACTAGACCTCTTCCCCAATTTTACACTATTTTCTTCATGTCCTGGTACTTCAATAACCGGGGGAAGGCCGGAAGGGAAGCTGTTCAACTCGTTAGATCTGGCTTCGGGAAAATATTGAAGATTCGACGGTGAATTGTTCCACTCTTCTGTCCTGGGGAGTTCTCCAGACTTGCCCAGAAGAATTGCTTGATCTCTAGAGAAGCTGTTATTCCCCATATGAATACTAAACAATGATTCATTTGATGTAACACTCCATTCCATAGCTGATGTAGGTTTAGGAGAAAAAACAGATGACGGAATATGATTGGATCATAACCTGCAGGACGCCCCATTGTTTGGACTGGAGCCTGGAGGAAATTGCATTTGAAATGTACTATTGGTGTTCCATTCTGGATACTGCTTTGATGTTCTTGGTGACGATAGAAACTCAGCTTCAGCACGTGGATAGGCACTTATCATGCTCCAGTTAGGTGTCTGATCAGAAACATATGATGATGATAAGGGTTCTGGTTCAGATGGCAGAGGTCCATCTTGTCCCGTTTTGGCAGAGTTATCATCAAGATGATCCCTTTCACCAGAATTTAATTCCAGTGAAGAACTAAAAGAAGAAGATACAGCAGAAGAAAAGCCTGAAGCCTTTGCTTCCAAAAGTGGTTTGCCATCTTCATGCCTAACCTCAGAGTTTTTCTTTACATGCTCATTGCTTCCACTCACATATTCAGATTCCATAGCTCATGGGACTAGTCAGGTCCTCAGAGATTTATGGTAACTCGCGTGATTGATAGTTAGTACTTCACAATGCATAGAAAAGAACAACATTAACAAGTGAACTAGGACAAATAGGAAGTTGCAATAAAACGATATCATCAGTTAAAATCTTGCACAGGAGATAAAAGAATATGTTGAGAATTTAAGATTCATTGAAAGCCTGACAATTTCCCATCCCATGTAATTTCATATAGAGTACACGGAAAGAAAAGAAATTTTAAGATTCACTGAAAGCCTGCCAATTTCCCATCCCGTGTAATTTCATATCGAGTACATGAAAAGAAAAGAAACACTAATTTGTAAATTACTGAAAGATTCTAGCGTCACTTATTTTTACACCTACTAAACCTATGTTTTTTTGGTTCTACACTTCTGCTGTCCTCGAACAATTACTAAAAAGGCTCCGGACAAAACAAGACAGAAATTTAAAATATAGTGAAAGGAGGAAGAAATGTTTCCACTAACTCACATTATGCAATCCATTTTAACAATTAACTTGTGAATAAAAGGGACTCTTACGAAGTTCAGGAGACTATTCATCGGGAGATTATGACCTCTTGCAATTAAAACATAGTAATTAATTCCAGCAAAATACAGTGGACGATGCAGTTTAATTATTCTGTCTCAGTACCAGGGCTCAAATATTTCTGGATTGAAAGACAATAATCATTCAAACTGAATAATGGTCAATGAGAAAGCATGGAACGTTCACCTATAATCTTTGATACATATAGGCTATTTTCCCTAAAAGTTTGGCATTCGAGATCATTCAATTTTCTATTTGGGATTTAATTAATCTGCTTAAAAGAAGTGATTATTACGTATGCAAAAAATGAAAACAATCGAACAAACGTAAATTACAAATGCCGAAGTGTAAACTCAAACAACACCGAGATTAAAAACCACGGAAATACGCAAGAACAAACTTTTGTAATACTGAAATTACCTGACAGGAGATGAAAATCCGGGGCACAAGGAGATCGAATTAGGGTTTACAAGGTAATAAAAAAATGTTGTTTGTTCAACTTTGAATAGACATTAATTCCAAAATTTGCTTAAAAATTGTGGTGTTAATGACCCTCAAAAATCAGGGTTCCTTTTTGTAAATATGCTGAAAATCGAGGGCAATGGATGTGCAAAAGAAGTTAAGCTTAAAATTGATATCATACGTTATCTTTAAAGGGTGGAGGAGTTGCATCCTAACTCCTACTTCAATATTCTATCACTGAGAATTCTGAGCCGTGCCATAAAGAATGGTGAAGCTGCTAAGCCATAGGGTTCAAAATTTTTGTGGCAAATTCTATCCACAATTTGTAAATGCCACTAATAAATTCCCTGCTGCAATCTTTCATTTAAGGTCACGACATGTTATTACTTCACCAAGTTCTCCAACTTTCCACAATCTTAATGCTCAACTAAAACGCAGTTTTATAAAGGTACGTCTAGTGTCCACCTTACCAAATATGCCATAAACGTAGTGCATTATGGGTGATTTGCATCTTTCAGGTTTGCGCGATGAGAAGGAGAAGGGCAGATATGCAGACAGATACTTATGTCTTAATGGAACCTGGTAAGGATGAAGAATTTGTTTCTGAGGACGAACTCCAAAGTAGATTGAAGGGTTGGCTAGAAAATTGGCCCGGGAATTCACTACCGCCTGATCTTGCAAGATTCGAGGCTATTGATGATGCTGTACAGTACCTAGTCACGTCTGTATGTGAACTTGAAATCGATGGAGATGTCGGTTCAATTCAATGGTACCAAGTTCGTTTGGAATGAATAAATCCACGTTGAGGAAAGTAAGTTAAAATCTTGCTCATTGTACAAATTGTGTATCAAATATGCACTTAAATAATAGAAACTGAGTCTCTTGTTCAAGAACTTATGCATCTATAGTTCCATACACCAATCACACCCAACAGATAACAAAATCGAGAATCATTGGCTCATCTCAAGAACACTTCAATTTTGGAATGAACCCATATCCTGAAGTTTAAGAGCTTGAATCTGCAGTTCACAAGACAAAAATAGCATTACTATTAAAGGATGAATCACACATCAGACAATTACCAAAATAAAGACCAATGTATAAGGACTTGGGCTAATCATACGGTGTAGCTTATTAAACTCCAAGCTAGCAATTTGATTCTATTAAGACTAAAAATGAGGATACGAATTTCAAGATTGACCTACTATAACGAGTCATATCTTGTGGGGCACATATATTAAGGAATGAATCCCATACCTTATGCTGATTTGTAGAGGGTGGTAGGATCTTTCTTCCCCTTCTACTTCTAGCAAGAAGTACTCTTGTAACAGGGGACATCAGTCTATCAGTTGGACTAGTATACCTACCAAAACAAAGTATAAAGTTACCAATCACAATTCGACTAGCAAACGTAAAACTGCATAAAAGTATGTGAAAAGTAAGAGAAACTCAAGTACTTTTCCGGGTATTTGAATGCCTTGGGGACCTTAAGTCGGTCCGGGGTGCCGGTTTTGCCGGAATTGCAGATAGGAGAAGTCTGTGATTTCTGGTTTTGAGGGGGTGAGTTTTGGTCTGGAATAGAGTTTTCTGCTTGAATTATGGGAGTTCTGGGAGGGGTTTCTAATGTTTGCTCCATTGAGTTTGTAAATGATTACACAACAACACGGATGTTTGAAGAAATTAATGAATGAATTAAGAATTCAAGTGACATTTTATAGATTTTGAGGTGTGTGTTGGGGTGGGGGTGGGGAGAGAGTTGTCGAATGTGACCGTTTGAGGATTATGGATTCCAACGGTTGATTATTTGGGTGTCAATAGTCAAAAGAGAAACAATGTCGTGCCAAATTTAACGGGAAAAGAAAACTAAATCGTTTCTTTATGAAAGGAAAAAAAAAAAAAAAAAAGTGAAAAACATAACGAAAAAGGAAATAGAGAAAGTTCTTGATTTACCTTTTTTATATTGAATTTTTAGGTGAAGGATATCGACTAAATCTTTTTCTTTGGTAACTTAATTATAAAAACGATATAATATAATTAAGTGTACAATCTAGTGATAAAAATGATCGAAAATGTAGTTAAAGACCATAATATCTCATTGTACAAAGTAATTCATCCATATATATTACTATAGAAACTATAATGGATATCAATTATACAATATTTAGTCAAATAGTCGATAATCAAGTTCTTGTTTGGTATAGCTATATATTACCTTTGACTCTATTATATCCATCTATGCTTGCTTTGATATGGGCAAGTAGCAAGACATAATATCAAGCACTATGAAGTTATTTATATTGTCTTGAAAACGTTGCTTATCTTCATTGGTTCACACACGAGTGATCATTTGGTTATGAATCACATCATCAAATGGGAATCGAGCGCTTAAACTGGTAAACTTGAGCTCTGGAACTAGCATTATGAATGTCGACTGCATCTGCTAGCAGTTAATTTACGACCACGCGAATGATCTTAAAAGTTGGGGTTAAAATCAAAAGTTAATTTTGACTACACATTTTATGAAATATATAACTTTTATCAACTTTTCAATTACATATCTAATCAACTTTTATTAAAATCTATTAATACATTTATCAAAAACTTTGTTGGACAATCCCTTGACATATTAAAGATTCTTTTATAACTAACAAAAACAAATATGAACAAGACATTTTCATTTAGTCAAATTCAAGTGTTTGACTTTTCAAATAACAGTTGGAATATATTCTAAATCGTCACCGGTCAATTCTGAACTACTACTACTATAAGTGACATAAAGTTTGGCACAGAGACTAATATTGAAAGAATTTCAAACCGTCATTAAAACTTAAAACAAGTGGAGAACCGATATTTGGATCGATTTTCAATTACTGTTACATCCTCAAACATTGGCGCACGCATAGTATAAGTCTACATCCATGCGGTTAAGTTAAAGAAAGTTCCGTGCCAATTAAAGATTGGGTTTAGGTAGATGATGCAGTAATCCATCGTCTTTATCTTTGTTAATGGTCAAGAAGATAAAGAAAGAATAGTGAACAAATATAAAGCAGAGCCGCCGGAGCACGATGGAATTGACTTTTTATCATATTTTCCACGAAGACAACCACTACTTCCAAGAAATCATTATATATGTAACTTAAACGAATTTTTTGGCATCAACAGTTTTTGTACAGTCTCAGAAGATTCATTACTCCAAACGGGTCAGATGTTTCTTATCTATTCTTGAGATTTCTTCGTTGCAGCTTCCTACGAGTGATATTAGTGTGTAACTTTACATTTTTGTATGTGGGTTTGTATTTTCTTTTAAAGAAATATAGATTCTTTGCTATTTAATTCGTTTTACTGTTTTAAGTTATCGAAATTGGCTTGCATAGTGTTCGATTTTGTTCCGCTGAGGGAAGTGGTTGGAAATTTGTGGGACTTTTTAAGTAATTTGACGTCGTTTGATATGGGGGACTGTAAACCTATCGCACCAGAATTGGAAACAGAAAAAGATTTGATTGCTGCAGCTCAGCAAATTGTGAAAGCATTGGGGAAGAATAGGAATTTGACGGATGATGCTTGGAAAATATTGGCAAATCTAGGGTTACAATTGGTTAATATTGGTAAAGTCAATGAAAGCAAAGATAAGGCGGATTTCGAAGAGGACGAGGGACTTGATGACATTGAGCAGCAGCTTGACGAGATTCGTGATAAGATCATGGATTGGGAGAAAGACGAGTCTATGATATATGATCGTGGGCCTGAAGAAGCTTACGAGTATTTGAAGGTTGTGGACCAAGTTCAAAAGCTGAGTAAGAGCTTGGAGCATTTGAGTCTAAATGGCTGTTGCAATGCCCATGCGCTCCTTCGCAGGGCTCATGACCTTCTTCAAACGGCAATGGCTAGGCTCGAAGAGGACTTTAGGCACTTGCTCGTACAAAACCAGCAGCCTTTTGAGCCAGAGCATGTGTCTTTTAGTTCGAATGAAGAGGATATTGTGGAGGCAAGTTCCATTGCTTCCTTCGGGGACGATTCTGTCGAAGATGTAGTTCAGAGAGATAGTATGAGCCAACGCTCAGAGGATTGTGTATTTGAATTGGTGCATCTCGACGTGATTCCTGACCTAAAAGCGATTGCTAAATTGATGTTTGACTCAACATACGGTCTGGAATGTTCTCAAATGTTCATCAATGTTCAAAGAGATGCTTTAGATGACTGCCTTTTCATCCTTGAAGTGGAGAAATTGAGCATCGAGGATGTATTAAAGATGGAATGGAATACACTGAACTCGAAAATCAGGAGATGGACGTGGGCTGTAAAGATTTTCGTGCGGGTTTACCTTGCCGGTGAAAAATTGCTCAGTGATCAGATTTTTGGAGAGCTCGATCCGGCTAGTTCTGTTTGCTTTGTCGAGTCGTCAAAACCTGCAATTTTGCAGCTTCTGAATTTTGGGGAAGCCATAGCCATTGGTCCCCATCAACCTGAAAAATTGATTCGGATTCTTGACATGTGCGAGATGCTTGCCGATCTTATTCCAGATATCGATGCTTTATACTCTGATGAATCCGGGTATCATGTTAGAACAGAATGCCACGAGACCTTGAGGAGATTGGGGGAATGTGCGAAAGCTACCTTCCTTGAATTCGAGAATGCCGTTGCTTCCAATGTGTCGGCCAATGCTTTTCCTGGAGGTGGAGTCCACCATCTCACTCGTTATGTTATGAATTACATCAAGACTCTTATGGATTACAGCAAGACACTTGATTTTTTCCTGAAGGACGAAGATGAAGATTCCACTTCAGTTTCTCCAGGCACGAGTTCAGTCAGTGAAGAGGAAAGTGTTGGTAGAAGCTTATGCACTTCTCCAATGGCTATGCACTTCCGAGCCCTCATTTCTATTTTGCAGTGCAACCTTGATGAGAAATCTAAGATGTACAAGGACGATTCGTTACAGCACCTTTTCCTAATGAACAACATACACTACATGGCGGAAAAGGTTAAGAATTCGGAACTCAGAGCAGAACTAGGCGATGCATGGATTCGGAGACAAAATAGGAAAGTTCAACAGCAAGCAATGAGTTATGAGAGAGCTACTTGGAGCTCAATCCTCGCATTACTCAAGGATGAAGGGATCCAAAATCCCGGTTCAAATTCAATTTCGAGGACAATTCTCAAGGATAGACTTCACAGCTTTTATCTTGCTTTTGAGGAGGTCTACAAGAGCCAGGCGGGATGGTTAATACCGGATACCCAACTTCGAGAAGATGTGAGAATCTCTACATCGCTCAATGTAATGCAGGCTTATCGGACGTTCGTAGGACGACACATTTATCATATAAGCGAAAAGAACATCAAATACACAGCTGATGATTTACAGGATTATCTCTTTCAACTTTTTGAAGGATCCCAAAAATCATTACATGGCTGCCACAAGAAGTGATTATTGGCCTTGCCCTTTTTAGTTTCTGTAGTATAGGTGGTAAAAAGATCTCCATTTTTGTGATTTCTTGTGTTCATATATTCTTGTATTCGAAGTTTGACATTATGTATGAGCACCTGCCAAATATTTTTTTCCGTATTACAGATTGATTATCTATTTGTTACTAGTTATAATTTTTATCATAATGTTGTTAAAAGGTTACTGGTTTCATTGATTTGAAAAGGAATTGGGTAAATAGCAGAAAACGTCCATTAAATTTCACTTCTTTTGCAACTCCATCCCCAATCTTTCTTTTCAACAATTAGATCCCCAACCTTTGATAAATTAGCAAAATTTATCTAAATGTATGGTTCCATACATTAATTTGTTTGTCAACGGATTTGATCAGAATACTGAAAAATCTAAAAGGTAAAATTGCCATATTTAATATTCATAGTTGAAAAAAAAAAAAAAACAAACAAACAACAGAATTCATACTCCGATAAATTTACGAAGAATGGTGGTGATGCTAAGTTTTACACCTTGCCTTCAGGTTAAAAATGCGTTTGTAAACAGAATTGGCAATATGCTGAAACAAAATCTGAGCAAGCATGTTAACTCCATCGCTCTTTAAGGCGATAAGAAGCATGTCGTCTCCAAAGCTCTTTGTTGGAGGTGAAAGTTGTTCTGCATTTTGTGACGAATTGACTGCGTATTACACTTCTTGAGATTATTCTTATTTTCTACTGCAGTTCTCTCATGGAGCAAGGATGAAATGAGCCTGAGGCAGGCTTTTTCCCAGTATAGAAAAGTGGTTGAAGGTCTCTGATTCTGAAAAAAGCTCTACATAGACTGTCAATTTGTGATCAATGGACCTCATAATCTTCTTTTTCTTGCAGCTAGAGTTTTCTTGAATCGTGAGACTGGTAGATTGAGAGGATTTGGCTTTGCTACATACACATCGACTGATGAATCTTAGAATGCCATCCAGGCAATTGATGGGAAGGTAAGAGCATCTTGTTGCTGCTGTACAAATATAATGAATACTTTTATCTTTTCTCAGTAACATAAACAGTTATATCTGTTAATGGATAGAATCTCACATCGAATAAAGATGAAAATATAGACCAATTTATAAGGGTTTGAATTACTCCTCTTAATAAGGTTGACCTTTAAAGATGAGCCCCCAAATCTTAATATGGTATCAGAGCTCATTAAGTTCCAACTAGCAATTCGATCCGATCCAGACTCAAAAAAATGAACACGCGGATTTCAAGAGTGGCCTGCTCAAACGAGCCGCCATCTTGCAGGAGGATGTTAAGGGGTAGAATCCCACATCGAATAAAGATGAAAACATAGACAAATTTATAAGGGTTTGAGTTACTCCTCTTGATAAGGTTGACATTTTAAGATGGAGCCCCAAATGATGCGGACATCACGAGACTTTCCGAGATTTATTTTATTGTCATTAGACCTTATCGTTTACTTTCTATTTTATTATTATTGAGCTTGTATTAGTGAGACGGCCCAAACTCATTAGGTGTTTGCTATTTAAACAGTTTTACAGTACAATTTACACAGTTGAATGATTGAATAAAAATTAAGTTTGACATTATCACGCTTTCCCCTCCCCTTTTTCCTCTCAGCTTCTTTCTCTTTCCTTCCCCTGCTTTTCTTCAGCTATAATTCTTGTGGTTCTACATCACCAAATCTTAATAATATCCTCCCATGAGGACTCAACGAACTTGATTGTCAGGTCAAGGCCTAAAAGAATCTTCAGACGAGTGTGGGCTTGCTTGATGTTGAATGGTTTTAAAATTTATCTTGCTCAATGTAGACTTCGATACCTAATGTGATTCCTTAGGACCTTCACGGGAGAGCAATAAGGGTGAACTATGCTGAGGAAAAACCTCGCGGAGGAGGTTTTAGTGGTGGTGCTTTTAACTGTGGAGGCCCTGGATATGTAGGTGGCAATTTTGGTGGTGCTGGTGATGGAAATTACCCTAGAGATGGTAACTTCGGTGGAGGTGGTGGCTTTGGCTGCGCTGACAATTATCCCCGTAAAGGTGGTGCATTTGGCAGCAATGACAATTACCCAGCAGAGGTGGAAGCTATGATGGCAGTTGCATTAACTTCTACAATGGTAGTGATCAAACTGGTTTTTCTTCTGGACATATTTGTCGAACGCCACGTATGCTGATAGCCAAGAACAACTGCGTGGTGATCAAAGTGGAATAGAGACTGGAAATGAAAACGACAGGGACGAGCCCAATAATTATACCAACTCCAGGAGATGAATTGTTTCAAACTTGCTTGGACACCACACACTGAGCAAATGGTTGAATTCTTCACTAGTCAGGACAATAGCAATGAATAAAGTTGCTTAACATATTTTACAGTTATAAATTAACTCACTATTCAATGTGTGAAATTCTTCTCACGTACCATCGCTCAAGTACTTCGCCGCCCAGAGGATGCAATAAGAACAGCTACAGCCACCATAAACACGAACAACATGCTAACTAACAATGCATGTCCTTTTCGATGACCTCTGGTACTCTCCAAAGAACAGTATAGCCCAAAATGTGCTCACGAGCCTACACGAAATTCCAAATTAGCATATCAACTGAAAATTGCTCATGATAGCATGACCGAACTGAACACAATCAGCTGCTGCATAACCTGCAGCTTAGCCTCCCATGAATTGTAGGCCATTGCCTATGCCACACAACAGACCAGCCAAAAACACCAAGTTTCTTCCGTTCCAGTCTTTCAAATATCCTTTTATGGAGGATTTAGGCAAGTTGAGAACAGTGCAATACAGAAATATAACGTTAAGGATTACTGCAATAATGAAAAACGAGAGGGAGAAGTATAAGAATGGAGCCTAGACAACCAAGTGCGGAACACCCTTTCTCATCACATGCCATTGCTCATTTGTTGCCAAGTTAAATGCAGGTGAGAAGAGAGAGTAAGACACTCCAGCAAAGAATGTTATGCTCAATCCTAACCAGACACTCTTTCCAAACACCTGATTAGCATGCGAATAAGATACTTTTAAACTAAGAAACTCCAATTCATAACGTAGTGGAAAAACAAGAAGCGCCAACCTTAATTGCTTCCTCGAGCTCGATAATATAGTTTGCTTATCCTACTCTTGCTTTGTCCACCCTATCATTTCCATTTTCTGAGTCCTTAGTGCAATCTAAGAACCTAGATATCTTAGTAAAGAACTAGTTGAGCTAAAATCGAACACAGCCCAATACAATGGCACTTACCTTACACCGTCTCTATATAACTAGGCTTCTCTGATTCCCTGACAGTAACAATTTAGGGAAATCACTGGGTAAGAACATACCTAAACAAGCACGAAATTCTAAAGTTATGTGTTGAAATAAGAAAAAATCGAGTGTCTAACAAGAAAATTATCGCGAGACAGTATCATTCTCACGAAAAACACACCGTACCTTGCTTCTGCTTTGTTATTATTTTGCAAGCCTCGGAGTTTCTTTGCATTATCAGCTGCATTGTAGTAATGAACAGAGGAACCAAGGCAAACTGCAACAAGGAAGCATGCCACTCCAGGGAAAAGAATTTCAGCCCTGTTGATCCGATTATCCAAGAAATAGTTCAAGGTAGTACCTGTTACATTTTGACATCTCGTATTGAACATTGATCTTGTCGAATCATCAAGGGTTTGTTTGAGCCCCAGATCTTGGAGTACAGATTTTGTAATAGCGATTTTTTTTTTTTTTTGGGGAACGAGGTTAAAAATATATGAAAAAGTTTTGAGGTTACGTGTTGAAAATATGCATACTATTAGAATGAGTTTTGAGAGAACGAGTGTGTTTACCTAAAACAACAGCTATGCTTGATGTGATAACCTCTGTCACTGAGAGGCCACAAAAGCATATTGAGTTGCCAAATTCCCAAAACTAACACTCCACACAAGGCCAATTATCCTGCCAGGCTTATGAAAAGAAACATCATAGGTACAAAAAAAAAAAATCTTAAAAATCATAATCAGTAAATTTTTAGTCAAAACATCATTTTCCAACGATTTCCACCTACTAAACATGAAGTAAAATACCTAAAAAAAAGACAGACAGGGATTGTTACCTGGAAAAGTTGAGTAGTAAAATTGGGCATATTAGGTTTACTCTCTCCAATCTGACCCACAGTGAAAGCTATAACAACAGCAGCCAGCAAATTTGTGAGTGAATAATCCAAGTATGTATGTTGGGGCAGCGACCTCTCCTCTCCAATAATGCCAGAATTGCAGGCCATGTCCCCAAGAACAGCAGTGCACACAGCATGCAGGCTATGGCTCCACCCTTACTCTCCACAACATACATTTTAAAACTAAATGGTTCCTACAATTACTCAATAAGAAGCAAAAGAGAAACAAAACCCTGATCATCAAATACAGAAAAAAATAAGAAAATTTGAAAATATATGCTACGTTTTATTGTGTTTGTCAAGTGGGGTGGACTGACGTTGGGAATAGAGAAAGGTTACTGAGAATATCTTGAAGACCACGTGGCAGTGCCAGAGCTTAAAATAGTTTCATGTGTTAACTGGATATGGCAGCTAAAGACCGTGTAACGTTATAGTTGAAACTATTTAACATGGGAAAGAAAAAGGAAAAAAAAACCACAGGGGCATTCCGAGAATTGAACTCGGGACCTCTCGCACCCTAAGCAAGAATCATACCACTAGACCAAATGCCCATTTCGACTTAGATTTAAATACCTAGTTACTCATTTCATAGATTTATTTAGATTATAATTGATGGGTCTAATTTATTTATTTTTATTCGATTGACGTTGATGGTATGGTTGAGAGAGTCGTTAATGTGAATTTGCCACGGTTCAATTAGGGGTGTAAACGGTCCAATTTTTACAGTTTTTCAAACCAAACCATTTAAACTGATTTGAGAAAAACTCAAAACCTGAATCAAACCATTTTGAACAGTTTGAAAAAAATTCAAACCTAAACCGAACGATTTGGTCCGGTTTTAAACCGCCGATTTCGTCGTTTATTTTTTTGTCTGTCAACTTTTTTGTCATTAATTCATTGAATTCAATATATATTTATATCTTGCTACAAATAAATCTAAAACAACTAAATATATCTACTATAAATTTAAATATCAACTAAATCCAAGTGAAATCATAATAATAATTTTTCGTTCACCTTTTTTAGACTAAAACGTTACGATACAAGTGTAAAAAACTAAATATAAGGCACAAAACACATATAAATTAAATATTTATTTGAAGCATATAATTCCATAATACAATTACTAAGACATCAATAATGTAACACCTTAAATGATAAACTTTACGCCTATTGGATCAAAATCCAAGATTTTAATAGACTAACTGAATAGATATCATCCTTATTAATTCAGAAATTTAAAGAAACCATTTAACAAAATATCTAAGCATACAATAGAACACAATAATTAAATTGAAGCAAGTATAGTTGTCACTAGAGTCATTGTTAGTTTCTTTAACTTATTAAACAACTCGTCTATATATCAAATTGCACACGAACATTTTTTAGCTTTTATTGACATATTTTACTATGTCTAATTCGGTCACAAAACAAGAGTACGTCCACACAAATAGAATATAATCATGTACATAGTAGATAAACCATTTCAATCAAAGTGAATAAATTTATTTCACAATCATCCAATAGTTGAGAGAAATGCGAAACCCATATAATTTCAAATTTCTTACCTCAGTTTGCTCAAAAAAATTATTGATATGAAACTTTATTCGTAGCAAATATTATCACCGAAGACCCAGGATCTCTTTGTCTCCGATTTGGTGTGGTGCTGGTGGTTTAAAGCTGTGTCGGGTGTCGACTGAAGCTCATCTGAGTTCTGAAAAGGAAAAGAGATTTTGATAAATTATGTCAGTCTTGAGATTATTAGATATACATTAGGATTATTGAGTAATAATAATATATATGTAATAGAAAATTAGAAATTGACAAAAATATCCACACATGACAAAACTATTGAATTTTATATATTTGAATTTTTCAGAATTTTTTATTTTTTTATTTATATATATTTTTTCACCTATACGATTTGGTTTTAAATTGCAATCAAAATTTTTAAAGATAAACCAAATCCTTTTTTACTGGTTTGGTTTGGTTCAAAACCATTTCGTTGACGGGTCCACGTGGCATCAAACTGACATTTTCTAAAATGCTGACGGTTCGATTTTCCTATTTGACAGTTTTTACTTATAGCCTTAGGTTCAATTGGGCCCTTTTCTTCGGTTTTTTTTTTTTTTTTTTCCAGAAAATAATCTAAAAGAGTTAATACAAATTTGTTCAATCCAACAGTTGAACAGGCCATGTGCAAACTGTGTTCACACATAAAATTCAGCTTCTACCATCTAATTACTCTTAAATACACTGCAATAATGACAATTTTTTTAAGAAGAAAACTTCACAAGTATGGTCACTGTCACCTAGTTTATGTTAAGCATATGCCTTTGTCAGAGTAAGAATTATGCTAGTTGATCATCAACGTTGTCCATTGAATTTATATATATTTATTTATTGAACAATGTGACACCGACAATGATGTGGCTACAATACTAAAAAATATTATTATTGATTTGTTTACTAAGTTTTTCATTTAGACGTCGGGTGATTGGTATATTTTAGTATAATTATGCCAGACGTTTCTTGATAAATTCATGAATCAGGATCAAGATATTTTCATGTTTTGTATAGTTATTGCCCGGTGCATTCATATGATGAAGTTCAAACCCGAATCCAATTTTTTAGTTAATGTCGCAATTTGAAAATGCGATTTACTGTCAAATGTTCCTTCTACATAGTGGAAAATCGTCGTTCCTCTAGACCATTGGATTTGATAGAGATCAATGGTTGGCAACGGGAGTGTGAATAGAATCCTTTGTTACCCCAATCTTCAATGGATTCATCTGATTGTTGTGTAACCGTTTTCTAGAACTTTTTCTCTTATGCATCTTCTCTTCAAATTTTATTTGTTTATAAATAAGAGCACAAGCATAAGCATATTTAGCTAAGCTTCAAATGTTTCATGATAAATATATTTTCATGTTTTGTATAACTATAACTATTGTCCGGTGCATTCATATGATGAAGCTCAAGCCCGGATCCAATTTTTTTTTTAATGTCGTTATTTGAAAATGCGATTTAGGGTGTGTTTAAGCCACATTATTTTGAAAGAATGTATTCTGAAATAGTAGATTGATGGAGAATGTGTTGTTGAAAAAGAAGAAAAAGTTATTGATATGATGAAAAATATTATTTTATTGAAAAATGTATGGTTGAAAAGGAGTAAAAGAATGAGAATGAAAAATTTAATGTGTACCAAATAGGAGTTTAGTGTCGAATGCTCCTTCTACATAGTGGAAAATCGCCGTTCCTCTGAACCATTGGATTTGATAGAGATGATGGTTGGCAACATGAGTGTAAATAGACTCCTTTGTTACCACAATCTTCAATGAATTCATTTGATTCTTGTGTAACCTTTTTTTAGAACTTTCTCTCTTATTCCTCTTCTCTTCAATTTTTCTTTGTTTATAAATAAGAGCAGAAGCATAAGCATAAGCATATTTAGCTAAGCTTCAAATGTTTCCCGATAAATTCATGAACCGTGATCGATATATTTTCATGTTTTGTACAACTATAACTATTGACCGGTGCATTCATATGCCGGATCCATTTTTTTAGTTAATGTCGTTATTTGAAAATGCGATTTAGCCTCTGTTTGGTACACATTAAGATTTTCATTTTCATTCTTCTATTTATTTTCAACCACACATTTTTCAATAAAATAATATTTTACATCACATCAATAATTTTTAATTCTTTTTCAATTATACATTCTCCATCAATCTATTATTCCAGAATACATTCTTCCAAAATAATGTGGAACACACCCTTGTGTCAAATGCTCCTTCTACATAGTGGAAAATCGTCGTTCCTCGGGACTATTGGATTTGATAGAGATGAATGGTTGGCAACATGATTGTAAATAGACTCCTATGTTGCCCCAATTTTCAATGGATTCATCTGATTGTTATGTAATCGGTTTTTAGAATTCTCTCTTATTCAGTCTTCTCTTCAAATTTTATTTGTTTATAAATAAGAGCACGAGCATAAGCATATTTAGCTAAGCTTCAAATTTTACTTTAGGGCTCGTTCGGTAAGAATTAAAATCAGATTAAAATTGAAAAATTAGCCGTTATTATTGACTTTTATTATACGCGTGAGACACAATAACGATCATATTTTCAATTTTAATTGGATTTTAATCCCTACCGAACGGGACTTTAATTTTAGTTGCAGGTAAATATCTACAATAAACGATGTGCGTGTTAAAAATTGAAAATGTAGTGTACTGTTAAAATAAATAAGTATTTTACAACAAAAACAATAATAATAATTAAAAGTAAATTTATCTTTCTTCCTTTCAATTTTTAAGCACAGACAAAATCTTGAGATTCAGAGCTCAGCGGCTTCAGGGAGAATCTCTTGCACCAAATCTAAGCCCTAATTCATACGCAGCATCAATTATAATAGAATTGCAGCATTGCAGTTGCGGTTTGCTTTTCCCTGGAACGAGGTTCTAATTTTCTTGATAATCTTTTTTAAAAAAGTACTTCTTGTTTTTAATTCAATTTACTGGTGTGCTGTAGATTAAGATTTTTTAGAGCAGACCAATTTTGATTTTGCTTACTTCAGATTATCTAATTGATTTCTGCTTCTTGCAAAATATTGCTGCCTGAGTTAAAATAAGATGCTATAAAGTTACTGCTTTTTGCTAATCAAACGAAATCGTTGCTGATTGACTTAAATGAAATTAATCCTTGCATATTAAACGAAATTAAATTGACGCTTGAGTTAAATGTAATTGCTGCCTTGCCGCCCGCTTCGTGGGATGGCAGTTTGGGGGTTGGGGAAGGGGCAGCAGAGAGGAAATTATTTTCCTCTTATCTTTTTCTTTTTATTTAATTGAAAATGAGGGTATAATTGTTTTCCAAACGCATATCTAATCTCAAGTGTATCAAGGATAGGTTGTAGCTATGTTGGTAAATGAGGTTACTTTGGATCCAAAGTTCAAGACTACCCGGCTTTGAGCTCGTTTCAATATCTGAACGTGACACTTGTTGGCCTCCAGCTCCTGCACTTCTCTCTTCTAATCTTCGATGGTAACTGGGGTTAATAATTTCTGCTAACATTTACCTAGCAGGTCCTACATATTATGTCCTCGTAATTTACTCGTCCTTTCTCTTTATTTCTTGGCTATAAATTATAAGTATTTAGATGATTGTATTTCCAAACCAGAGAATATAAGATTAACATTAAGACACACTCCATTTCCAGGAAACTAATTAGGTGCAAATTGTTGTTGTTGCAGATGCCATTGAATGTATTTTGGTATTTCTAAAACAATCCGTTCTCCCTAAGCATGTTGGTTTCCAGACTTTCCAGAGGATCGCTTTTCTCTTCCTACCTTAACAGACACATTCATCAGTCCCCCTTTGTGTCCAGGTAATTGATGTCATGAATTTTAGTTTTAATTTTGGAAATATTCTTATACATATAATAAGTTTAACATTTCTGGTGTTTTTTATGTATGCTCTTGTAGATGATTAAGTTATTTATACATTTTTTATGATTTCCAATATAGACATCTGCTCCATGCTGTTGCTCCAATGTACAATTTGTATGGATCCAATAATTGTAATATATATGGACGAGAATTCTGGACTGAGCATCAGAGCTTTATTTCAGTGCGTGAAAATAATAGAGGGCATTTGAGGAGTTTTAACTTGGAGAGGTCATCTTTTTTGATTAATCTCCAGCGTTCATATGCTAGTCAGGCTTCCCCAGAACAGAAATCTAATAAGATGCTCTTGTGCTTGACGGGATTGGTTTTTGCAATGGTAGGGTGTAGTTATGCTGCAGTTCCTCTATACAGGAGGTTTTGCCAGGCTACTGGTTATGGAGGCACTGTTCAACGTCGTGAGGTGAAATATTCTCTATTGATTTACGGTGCAGTTATATATTTTCGATGACTTTCTGATATAAAGATTCAATATCTTCGTTTTATGCAGAGTGTTGAAGAAAAGATAGTTCGCCATGCCAAAGAAGGAACACTTACCTCCAGGTGAGGCTTTCATTGTTTGAATAATTATAAATCAATTCTCGCCATTCTTCATTCATTAAAAGATTCAAGGGATTTCTATCATTTGCCAGAAGAGTCTTTGGATCTTTGTAAACAAGAAAGATACATGGGAGATGAACAGCACAAAAATAATATTTTTATCTGAAATTTAAGTGAAACAGAAGTAGTAGAATTTCAATGCAAAAATACTTGTTAACTTTCAACAGATGCCAATGACTTCATTGGACACTGTAGAATATGCATGCACTAATATTAAGATTTATTTTTGTGGGGGAGAACATGTAAATGGCATGTTTGTTCCATTGACTTCTAATTTTCTCCATCTTGTTCTCCATATTTAAGATCCAGAAAGGTCAAAGTGAGTTGTTTTATTTTGGTATGATTAAGATGATAGCTTCCTTAGATGGGAAGTGATGCTCCAAGAAGGGATGGAGATAAAAATAAATCTTCTTCTGATTATTGTTGCCGTGATAATAAATCATTAGATTGAAGCTTCACCATCCATGAATCAACTTGCTTTGTTCCCACATTTTGCCACTGATTCTTGGTCCACCAGATATAGGACAATCCACTTCTATGGTCCTAATAAGAGTTGGTTTGTCAAATTAAAAGCTATGTTTTCATCTTATATTTACAGGTGAGAGTGGGTTGACACATCAAAAGATATAGAGTATTGATAAAAATCCTTGAATTTTGCATTATGTGTGTCATGTTTGGATGACTTCTAAGTATTGTGCTTACAGGGAGATTATTGTGCAGTTCAATGCTGATGTGGCTGACGGAATGCCCTGGAAGTTTGTTCCAACACAGAGAGAGGTGCTTTTGTTATATGCATATGAGTGAACATGTTTGTTTTTGCTGGTGTGTGTGCGTGCTCATATTTGTTTTGGCAGAACATGTTGCAGGTATATTACATGGTTTGGGATGTTTAGTCACATTTCTATGTATCTGGCTTCAGGTAAGGGTCAAGCCAGGAGAGAGTGCCCTTGCATTTTACACTGCTGAAAATCGAAGTTCAACCCCCATTACTGGTGTATCTACTTATAATGTTACGCCAATGAAGGTATCAATATTCAAACGCTTCAGCTTCTAATTCTCTCAGAATTTCTATTTTCTCTATAATCTTTCCTGTTACTTGTTTAGAAATTTTTTTGAACTATTTTGGAGTCTTCTGATTCAAAAATTTGGTTGAGCGGCCAGGTTTAGTTAGGTAGAGATATTGCCAATGATGTTCGTCGTTTGAGGCCTGATGTGAAAGTCATTCTGTGTTCCTCTCAACATTGTGTTTTACCGAGTTAGAACAAGATAATGCGTAGTTTTCACCAATTTAATATGTAGTTACAATTTTTCTCCAAAAAGACGGGATAAAAACAAGGTTTCTACGGACTTTAATGGATCCCTTTGGCATAATGTCCCTTTTCATGATACTAGAGAAGAGTTAGTGGCATAGAGAATTTAAGATATTGAGCCCTTGTTTGAACCCCATTTTGGCGAAAAAAATGTATTTTGGAAGTCTTTTTTGGAGAATGTGTGGTTAAAAAATAATTTAAAAGTTTTCGGTTTACTTGTAAAATTATTTTATTGGAGAATGTGTGGTTGAAAATGAGTTTTGAAAAAAAGAGTTTTTGATAAAATGGGGCTCAAACAAGGGCTCAAATTACTTTTGATATGCGGACTGCATTGATGAAGAGTTTGATCTGGAGTTTACTTGCACCAATGCCGTTGAGTAATTCTTTTCAGCTGTCACTCTGATATTCTCTTATATTCTTCTAGTATTCATTTTGTCTGTAAATTTGTTTGTATATAGATCTTTACAGCATGACGGTAATGCAAACAAATTTTTCCATCATCTTCTTCCTGCTATTTTTTTCTCTGCATTTTGTTTCTCATCTCCTCACTGACCCTTGTCTTTATACCTAGTGTCTTATAAAATGTGCCCCTATTCACTAATAGGGGATGCTTCATAGGATTGTTTTAAAGTCCATTTCATAGATGTGGCAAAATCCTGCAATGGCTTTCAACTACTGTCTACTGCAAACTGAAATTCTACACGGGAATTATCTTGAAACATTAATTTCGCCCAATGAACTTCTTTCCCTTTTTGTATAACCCATTGTACTTTCCAGTACTTTCAAATTTCCTACTCCATCATATCCTCCTATCAATGGAACATTTTCGTAGTAATCTTTTTCATTTGACTGCTCATCACTCCAAGCTTGATCCTGGTTGTCTAGACATTTTATTATAGGTTTGTATTGAATAAACTCTAATGCTCAGCTAACAAGTATCTAAAATCTATTTTTACATTCATATTTTTTTGTGATGAATGCCAATGTGACATCGTTCAATGTGGGTCAGAAGATTTGACTTTGTTTGTCTGGTACTCTGGAAGATGAGACAAATTTATTTATTTTTTTCAATCTTCTTTTTCTATATCTTTTATTTTCGGTGGAAAATTCTACTTGTTCTACATTCTGGATATATGACCTCGAGAAAGCAAATAGTTGAGTGATGACACCTTTCAGGCTGCAGTTTACTTCAACAAAATACAATGCTTCTGTTTTGAAGAGCAGCGACTACTTCCTGGAGAGCAGATCGACATGCCTGTAAGTGGTTTTCTTCTTCTATTTCTAGCTAACTTTTGCTGCTGCTGCCCTTGGAATCTTGTTACACAATTCTACATTTCAATCTGTAGGTGTTCTTTTATATAGACCCCGAGTTTGAAACGGATCCTAGAATGGACGGTATCAACAACTTGATTCTTTCGTACACATTTTTCAAGGTTTCGGAAGAAAACTAGTGAATTTTTAAATTCTTCGTTGATACGTTTTTGCTGTCGAGAAAATTTATTTGTACTCTCGATATTTTGAAATAAAATATAAATTTATTTTTTGATAAATTGTTTGTGCTAATTTGTGCTTGCTTTTGTTCATGAATCAATTGTATATTTATGAATCGAGTGCTCAAGTCCATGTTTGGTCCCATTATTTGAAATTATAATTTTTGGAATACCTTTTTTTTTTTTGTTTGGAGAATATGTGATTGAAAAAGAAGGAAGTTTTTTTGATTTACATGTAATATTATTTTATGAAAGATTGTGTGGTTGAAAATAATACAGAGAAAAATATTTTTTTTGGGATAATGGAGGCCAAACGGAGGCTAAGTTTAGCATAGAAAGATTCAGCCCATGTTTGAGTCACATTATTTTGTTTATTCTCATTCTTCTACTTATTTTTAACCACGCATTTTTCAATAAAATAATATTTTATATCACATCAATAACTTTTTCTTCATTTTCAACCATATATTCCCTATCGCATCAACAATAAAAATGCATTCTTAATCTCAAAATGTGCACTAAACAAGCTCTCAATTTATAATTCGAGATAACAATTGACAAGTAATCAAGTCTGACTGGATTTTCCAACAAGCCTTGCAAGGAGTTTTTACTTGTATTGGGCATTTTTACTTTTTTTTGTTGGATCTTCAGGAATTAAAGAGGTAAAAGAGTTTGAATGTAGGATCAAGAAAATTAAAGTAAAATGAATTTTTGTAAAGCACACTAAAAAAAAAAAGTTCTAAAACACCTGTATTATTTTAAAAAATAAAAATTATATTCTTGTCAATACATAAAATAATTAAATTCTATTTTTCCACGATAAAGTATCTAATCAATCAGTATATGAAAAAATGAAAAAATCAATCAGATTTGAAATCCCTCAATTAGATTGGGTCATTCAATATCAATGATTGCTCAATCTAGTTTCTCTAGTAGGAAGAAATGTCATAAGAATCAATTTAATTCAATTGTAATTCTAAAGATTAATTCTCATGCCATAGTATTCATACTTTCATTTACTCGAATAGAATAAAATTCAAAAACAATCATATACTTAAAGTATAAATCAGTAATGAATCACACTAGTAAAAATAGACAAATGAGATTAAAACTTAAACGAACATTTCAATCATTCAATAGAGAAAGTATGA
Organism: Fraxinus excelsior; assembly: GCA_019097785.1. Taxonomy (NCBI): domain Eukaryota; kingdom Viridiplantae; phylum Streptophyta; class Magnoliopsida; order Lamiales; family Oleaceae; genus Fraxinus; species Fraxinus excelsior. The sequence continues at coordinate 2,247,228 of CM032623.1, read as the reverse complement.
CTAAATCTACGAAGAATTTAATAAAAGTTTAGTCCATCTCAAAATGCTTTTATGAAAAGAAGATCTAAACTATAGAATTGTTTAAAATGAAAATCTAAATCTATTAATCAAATAATGTTGAAATGACCGAATCCAGATGAGTTCCTTCCCAACTTTACTAAGACTCCGTTTGATAGGCTGAATTTTTCATGGAAAATGGAAACTTTTGTAGTGTTTGATTGACGAAATTTTCCCGGGAAAATATTTTTTAACTTTCTAAATTTTTCACCTTTCGAGAAAAATAAATTCTTGATGTCTTGGTGAGAAAATATTTTCCATTTTTTTTTTTGCAATTGGAAGAAATTCTCACAATGGTAAAAAAGATTTTCACTTTTATCGACAATTTCCATGCAAAACAAAGTCAAATGAATAGTATTCAGTATGATTTTTTTTTTTATTTTTGGCAATTGGAATAAATTCTATACCTAATAGTAGAAAACATTATCACTTTAATGGAGAATTTTCATAAAAAACGAAATCAAACGGACTCCAAACTTTCAAAATTTTCCATAGAAAATTATATCAATCAAACGCAATTAATTACAATTCCCAGTAAAATAATTTCTAGGAAAATCTTCTGTCTAAAATATTTTCTTTCCACCCATTTTCCATATTACAATCTAACGGACCCTAAAATGTTTAGTTCTTCATTGAATTGTTGGTCATCACCTCTTATTTCTCCTCCTTGATTGCTCTTCAAAAGTCTCATTAGGGTTGTCTTTTTTGTCACTTTTAAGTTCTCAAGAAGATTTGAATTTGAATGGGCTAGAAAATAGTTCAAAAAATTGAAAATTCCTTTATTCCGCAATCGGCGCTGCGGCGCCCATTACCGGAGTTGCGCCCGTTCCGACAGAATTTGGACAATTATTATTATTATTATAAATGTAGAGATCCATTCTTCATTTGGATAAAAACCTGAAATTAAACACATGAATTGAATTATAAATTTTCTGAAAGTAAATAAAACAACACTTCAAGAACACGAATTAATTCCTATGATTTCTATTCATTTTCTTACATTTTAGTAAAGTAATTTGGTGTTTAAAGTACACTTTCGTGCTACTCTTTCCTACTTGTGAAATTCTTGGTCATGAATTCTTTTTCTTCTAACAAAACAGCGTTGTATGTTTCATCAATAATAAATAAATGTCATCCAACGTATTGAATAGCTCAAAGGGGGGGTTTAGAAGTATGGTATTTTGGCCCAATTATTATTATTTCACAAACGATTCACGTTGGATTATCAATTCAAAGACTTTAATCATCAACATCAATTGATATAGAAATCAAGAAAACAGTCTATGAAGAGACCACATTATAAAAAGGCCTATAATCATATAGAGATAGCTGGGTTGGGTTAAAACCCAGTATGTAGACTGAATCGATAAGATTCAAAAATCGATCCAAACAAATTCGAGTCAGGTCAATTTGATCAATTTCAAAGTACTTTTTTCATTTAAATAAAATATTAAAATTGAGATTACGCGTTGAAAAATCCCAACTGGAAAAATTGAACAACGAGCGACGAACTTGATCCAAACCGATCCAAGTCCGGTTAATTTGATGGCTCGGATCGAGTTCACATTTATTCCTCGTGATTGACTCTTGGGATAAAAAGGAAATTAGTTAAAATATAGGTCTCATTAGGGATTAAAAGCCAATTAGTTATTGAAGTTCACACCTTTAATAAAAGACAAAAAAAAAAAAAAAAAAAAAAACTAATTTTTCAATTTTAATCAATTTAATTCTCTATATATTTGACCAAAACGGTTCTTAAATTCTATTTAGAGTGTGTTTTGTAGAGATACGAAGGGAATTATGGGGTTTTCCCACTAAAAATTTACAGTTAACGAATTGGTAAAAGGGGGACTTGTAGTGGTTTCATCGGCTTCATCACCTACGTAATATCAGATTTATTTGCGTGAAAAACGTGGTTTAATTCGATTTGATTTTCACTCGATTGGATTCTTGTGAAAGGTTTAATTAGACTTGATTTGATTGTTGTTGTTGACTCACGGTGGTTTCATCGTCTTCATCACCAATATTGGAAGGTAAACATACTTTAATCCGATTTTGTTTTGTACTCGATTTGATTCTTGTGAAAAATTTAATCGATTTGATCCTTGTCAATGTTGACTTACAGTCGTTTCATCTTCTTCATCACCAATCTTGCATTCTTGTGAATTAAAAATGATTTAATTCGATTTGATTTTGCACTCGATAGGATTCTTGTGAAAGATTTAGTTACAGTTGATTTGATTGTTGTCGATGTTGACTTACAGTGGTTTCATCGTCTTCATCACCAATCTTGGAAGGTAAAATATGCTTTAATTCGATTTAGGTTTGCGCTCGATTGGATTCTTGTGAAAGATTTAACTACACTTGATTTGATTATTGTCAATGTTGACTTACAATGGTTTCGTCGTCTTCATCATCAATCTTGGAAGGTAATATCAAATTATTTGCGTAAGAACATGCTTTAATTCGATTTGATTTTGCACTCGATTGGATTCTTGTCAAAGATTTAATTACACTCTATTTGATTGTTGTCAATGTTGATTTAAAGTGGTTTCATCGTCTTCATCACCAATCTTGCATCTTGGAAGGTAAACATGCTTTAATTTGATTTGATTTTGTACTCAATTGGATTCCTGTAAAAGATTTAATTAGACTCAATTTGATTAGTGTCAATGATTTAACTTCGACTCCCCATCAGTTTAAGCACCACTCTCTTCTTATAGCTCATTAGAATTTATATTTATTTCAAGATTTGTTGCTTCTTGATGGTAATATTCCTTACGCAACAGCGATTCTCTCCACAATATTTGTTGAATTTTCGATGGGACATTTTATGTTTTACTCCTTGCCTTTAGAACTAGCCCCTCCTTAAGAGTAATCGGCGAAAGGGGCGGAGTTAATACTGTGACATGAACTTCTGGTCTACCTATTCAGGTATTCCATTCCAGGGCTGTGGCCTAAGCGAGATTGGTGAAAGGGGGAGTTAATACTGGTGGAGGGCAACATCAAAGACTTAAGAGTTTCCATAGCCAATCAATTTAAGTAAATCTATGTATCACATTATTCCGTGTCTAATTTCAACTCCGCCTATGTCTAAACATAGCCGGTCCCAAGCCCAGATAAAGGAGGAGGGTTGCATTTAGAATAAAGGAATAAACTAAGTCTTTGTTCAGTACTTCAATCTTCTAAGTCTTAACATTTTATATTATTAATTACTAAAAAAAACTCAATATACAATAGACCAACACCGAGTCCTGAACACTGGCTGTGTACCCTTGTTGACCTAGCTGGGCTCGTTTGACACCGCTACTTATTGACATAATGTTCTGTGCTTCTTTGTAATTATTATAAAAATAAAAGCATGCTTTGAATTTCTGTGACTGATCCAAATTGATGGATTTCTTTTCAGGTCTTCTTGAGATGACCAGATTATCATGGAAGGGAATCCAGTGGCTTGAAAATAGTTCCAATTCCAAAGGTGAAATGAAGCCAATATATTAGCAGGTACAAAAATATGGACCGAACACAAGTTCATCTGATATTTATCCAGACTCGTCAGAGATATCCAAGATAAGTTATTTTGACCAAGATGATATAAGTTATTTTAACAAACATGATATTTTAGTCCTAAATCCATAAGCAAGAACTCTAAGACCGTGTAAAAATGCAGATTGGGAAATGAAACAAAATACGTTCTTCCAAGACACGCCTTTTAACTTATTCAGAAGATGATCCGTATGCTGTGAACTTCGCTATGAATAGAAATCATCCGGGTTCAAAGTTATATCTTATCTATAATCTAAAGTTTCCATCTGCTTTAGTCTCTCTAGATTGTTAACAGTTGCGAGTTTTAACTGGGTGAGGCAAGACTAAATGGCTAGGATGATTTGACAGCATTAACAATATGGTTGTTTCATGTGTTGATTGATAATGCAACACGTACAAGTGAAGGTGTTCTCTGGCTAAATTACTACATTCTCTGCCCAATGTCATGCTATTCGATACGGGGTGACCGGTGACATCCATTTGCTAATATATTCTTCCTGGAATGCTGCTACAGAGTTTGCTCTTGCGATAAATAATGTTTATTCGGTAAAGGAGCTTCAAGTGTTTGAAGAGGGGTACGATATGTTCAAGAAAACAAAGAATGCAATAGTAACTTTATTTTTTGCTTTATTAGAAAACAAGAATGTCGGCAATGAACCATGAGGATGAATTGGAAGAAACTGAGATAGAAGATTTTTGTTCACAAATTCTTAATTTATTTCGCCATGATGCAGTATATCTGTATATGATCAACTTGTACATGCAAATGAGACAGCTATCATCTTCTCCACGGAATGTTGCTACAGAGTTTGCTATTGGGATCAATTTTGTTTTTTCAGTACAGAATCTTCAAGTGTTAAGAGTTTGACGAGGGATACAATATTTCAACAAAACAATGGATGCATTGCGTACACTTCATCAGAAAACAAGAATTTTGGCAATGAACCGTGAAGATGAATTGGAAGAAACTGAGAGAGAACATTTTTATTCACAAATTCATACTTCATGCCATGTTGCAGTCTTGTACAGGCAAATCCTCAAATGAGACAGTTATTATCTTCTCTTTGGAATGTAAAGGATCCTCAAGTATTAATGTTTGAAGAAGGGTACAAACGTCTTAAACAAAACGTAGGATGCAATAGTAACTTTGCAGGCTGTTTTGGAGGGGAAACATGATGATGTCAGCTCTCTGCTGAGGTATTGAATGTTAATTTTTTTTGCTTGAAACTACTTTTGTTATTATAATTCTCAAGTCTTGCATTTCTACAGCTCGTGAACAAAGAGTTGATGCAACTGTGAATAATTTGCTTGTGTGTTTTATCTAATATGACAAAATGCTTCTTTTCTCCTAGTGACATTCTCAAAATTTAGGTTTCTTTTTTGAAGTTACTTAGATACCATCTTGATTCAATTTAATAATATTTATTGATGTCTGTGATCATCTGTGGATAGTTTTGTCAAAAGGTTCTCAATCTCATTACTGATAACTGTTGGTTTTCAATTGACCAACTAATAGAAATTTCCTTAATGGTCTGCTGAAATTAGTGGACAGAACTTAGACATAGAATATGTTCTCACCTCTCTTACCATTTATTTTCTGAAATTTTGTTCTTTAAGTCGAGCAGAATCTAACTTATTTTTACTCCTAACTTTAATATAGTGGTGTCAAATTCGGTCTGGCCACTTGTCACACTTATACTTTGTTTGGTATCTTCAAATAAATTACAAGTGTAAATGATATAATTAATCTGATGTTTTAAATTTTAAAAAATTGTACACGGAATTGCATAATATATTATTCCGTGTATAATTTCAACTCCGCCTATGACTAATCATAGCCGGTCCCAAGCCCGGATAAAGGAGGAGGGTTGTATTTAGATTATAGGAAAAAAAACTAAGTTTAGTTTTTGTTCAATTCTTTAATCTTTTGAATTTAACGGGTTATGTTATTTATTGCTAAAAAAGTCAATATATAATGGATAAACAACACGGCCTGCACACAGGCTGTGTAACCTTGTTTTGACACCACTATTTCTTGACATAATGTGCCCAGCCATGCTTTGAATTTCTGTTACTAGTCCAAATTGATGGGTTTCTTTTCAGGTCTTCTTGAGATGATCAGATTGGCACAGAAGGGAATCCAATGGCTAGAAAATAGTTCCTAAGGTGAAATGAAGCAGTATGTAAGCTGTTGTGAAATTATGGACTGAAAACAAGTTCATCCAATATTTATCCTGACTCGTCAGAGATATCCAAGATAAGTTATTTTGATCAAGATTCATGATATTCTGGCCCTAAAATGCATAAGAAACAAAAGACTGAAAATGCAGAATATGGAAATGAAACAAAAACACGTTCATCCAAGACACATCCGAACTTGTTCAGAAGCTGAACCGTATGTTGTGAACTTTGCTAGGAATAGAAATCATTCGGATTCAAAATTCTATCATATTTATAAGCTAAAGTTTCCATCTGCCTTAGTCTCTCTGGATTGTTAACAGTTGCTAGTTTTAACTGGGTGAGGCAAGACTAAATGGCTAGGATGATTTGACAGAATTAACAATATGCTTGTTTCTTATGTTGGTTGATAATGCAACACGTACAAGTGAAAATGTTTCGCTGGCTAAAATACTACATTCGTTGCCCAATGTCGTGCTGTTCGATACAGGGTAACATCCATTTGCTACTATATTCTCCCTGGAATGCTTCTACAGAGTTTGCTCTTGCGATAAATATTGCTTATTCGGTAAAGGAGCTTCGAGTATTAGAGTTTGAAGAGGGGTACAACATGTTTAACTAAACAAAGGATGCAATCGTAACTTTGTGTACTCTTTATTGAAAGACTAGAATTTTGGGAATTAACCGTAAGGATGAACTGGAAGAAATTGAGATAGAAGACTTTTGTTCACAAATTCATACTTTATTTTGCCATGATGCAGTATATGATAAAATCATACAGGCAAATGAGATAGCTATTATCTTCTCCCTGGAATGTTGCTACAGAGTTTGCTCTTGGGATCAATTTATTTCTTCAGTAAAGAACCTTCAAGTGCTAGAGTTTGATGAGGGGTACAATATTTCAACAAAACAGAGGATGCATTGTGTACGCTTTGTTAGAAGACGAGAATTTTGTCAATGAACCGCGAGGATGAATTGGAAGAAACTGAGATGGAAGAGTTTTGTTCACAAGTTCATATTTTGTTCTGCCATGATGTAGTCCATGATCAACTCGTACGTGCAAATCCTGAAATGAGACGGCTATTATCTTCTCCTTGGAATGTTGCTATAGAGTCTGCTCTTCAATATTGCTTCTTCAGTAAAGGACCCTAAAGTATTAATGTTTGAAGAGGGGTACAATGTCTTCAACAAAACAAAGGATGCAATAGTACTTTGTAGGCTGTTTTGGAAGGGAAACATGACGATATCAACTCTCTACAGAGGTATAGAATGTTAAATTTTTTTTGCATGAGAGTCTTGTATTTATTCAATTTGTGAACAAAGAGTTGATGGATACAAACTAGACATAGAATCTTAACTCAGCTATCTTACCATTTGATTTCTAAATTTTGTGCTTTTAGTCTAGCAGAACAAACTTATTTTTATTCATAACTTTAATATAGTGGTGTCAAATGGATCTCGCCGCCGTCACATTTATAATTTTTTTAATATCTTCAAACAAATTAGAAGTGTAAATGATTTAATAATGTGATGTTTTTAATTATGAAAAGTTGTACACGGAATAACATAACGTATAAATTTATAAGAAATTTATTAATTAATTATTCCGTGTATAATTTTATTCCGCCTATGTCGAATCATAGCCGGTTCCAAGTTCGAATAAAGGAGGAGGGTTGTTGTATGTTAGACATAATGAATAAACGAAGTTTATGTTCAATTTTCTGAATTTTAACAATTTATAACATCAATTATTATAGAAACACAAGATTAATTTACTTAGCTGATCCAATTTGATGATTTCCTTTCAGCTCTTGCTGGGATAACCAGATTGGCACGAAATGGATTTGGCCAAACTGGTATAATGGAAATGTGGCAGCAGTTTGCGCTCAGAAAATAAGTTTATTAAATATCTACTGGGCTTGACAGAGATATCCAGGATAAGTAATTCTTACCAAGATTTATGATATTTTAGTCTGAAATCCAGATTCTCACAACCACAATTTCGCAGGTAGGAAAGAGTGAGAAGCCCAAGATCATTTGGCTGCGCTGAATTTTAGAGTTAATGGGATGTGTCAATACAGTTCACTTAAGAATGAGTTGATCTTATCTCAGAAAACCATAAGCAACAAATTTAAGACCATATAAATATGCGAAATTGGGGAACATGAAAGCCGATCCCTCCAGGACACACAATCATTAGCCTTGAATAGAAGCCAATGACTTAAGTAGGCACTCTAGAATATACACTTACTGATTAAGATTTGTTCATTGTGAGAGAATGAGTAAGTTGCATGTATGTTTCCTCTGACTTCTAATTTTCTCTATCTTGTTCTCCATGTACTTATGATTGAAGCTTGACCAACCATGCATCAACTGACATTTCCCCACTCATTCTTGGTGCACCAGATCTAGGAACATCCATCTCAATGACGCTCATTGTAAGAGATGGTTTGTCTAAATGAAATGCTATTGTTTTCAAGTCTAATTAACAAGCGCGAGTGGGTTGACACTTCAAATAATAATTTAGAAAGTATTGATAAAAGCCTGAATCTTGCACCGTTTACATCGTGTTTGAATGACTTTTAGATATTATGCTTACGGGGAAATTCTTTTGTAGTTCAATGCTGATGTGGCTGATGGAATGCCCTGGATGTTTGTTGCAACACAGCGAGAGGTGCTTGTATGTTGTGTGCGTATGAATGAACATGTTTTTTTATTTTGTTTGGCGTGCATGTGCTGCATGTATTTGTTTTTACAGAATATGTTGCAGTTATGCTGCAAAGTTTTGGATCTTTAATCATATTTATACAGTATCTGGATTTAGGCAAGGATCATATTGGAAAAGAGTTCCCATGCATTTTACCCTGCCGAATATCAAAGTTTAAAATAACCTATTGGGACTTAATGGTTTAAAGGTCTTCATTCCTACCTGTGTTAGCTGAAATTTTCTAGATGAAAATAATTAGATAACTTGATTGTGGTAGGATGGTATTTCTATTGTTAGTATATGTTTAGTTTTCACATAATCTACTGCCCTAAAGAGGAAGTGTTTGATTCAATTCAATTTTATGAAAGTGTAATAGTTATGTAATCATAGTCTTTGCCTTTGTTGCGGGTGTACCAAGGCACTCAATCTTATAACATAACAACCCACTATGATTGATGTGCAAGTGACCAACTTGAAATTAATTGTGTTTATGATGTTATTTACAAGCTTCCTTGTGCGACATTTGCTTATGAAAATAATCAATTACTTGGTTATCAAATTTTATATTGTTTCTGATAAGATGAGTAAGATTAATCCTCATTGGGACCTTCGGTTACCTCTTTGCAGGCAGGGCATTCTTCATTTTGCACTGCATAATCAGTATTGGAGATTAATAGATCCTCAAGGGAAACCAACAGGAGTAATGGGATGGTTGCCCTCTCGTGCTGTCACGTTCTTAGACTCTCATGATATTGGATCTACACAGGTGTCATCACTCACTCTCCCACCGACCCCCACCTGACCCACCCAACATCGCACATGCGAGTACACACACTTTCTATGCAAGTCTGTTGTGGCTTAAAGGGTAGAGAGAGTAAATGTGTATTATATGTGCATATCAACTTCAACATTCCAAGTTATAGTTGACTGATTTAACTCAAAACACTTTCTCAGGGTCCAAGGGAGAAGCTTACGCCAAGGATATGCTTACATTTTAACACAACCAAGGACTGTAGTCTGTAAGTGTTTTTATGCCAATTTCACACGTCTTTAAGTTTTATGCACCAATGTTGGACACTTTCAGTTATACTATGGCCATTTATTTTCCGGAATAAGGAGAAATGACGAGAATAAAAATAATATTATCTCCTGCTAGAAAACAAACGCTCATTTTATCTGTAGGCCTCGTGTGTTCATGTTTAAGTTCTTTCCTCTCACTCTTATTCTTGCTTCGTTCTTTCCTCAAGTAAAGCTCTCATCAGGTAAACATATTCTTTTTACAGTTGGAAGCTAGTGATTAGAATAATACGGTTGTGTCTTAGTTGAAACTCTACTCACCAAATTTATGCATCGATTCATTTCTTGGACAAATAATTGTGATTCTAACCTTATTTTCTTATAAAATTCGCAGCATGTGGTAGATCATTTTTATGATTTCGGCATCTGTCACATCATAACCGAGTTTATCAAAGCTCGGAAACGGGCTGGAATCCACTACCGCAGCCCCATAAATATATTCCATGCTAACAATGACGGTTATGTTGCAAATTTGCGACACACTTGTAGTGAAACTTGGACGTTTTGATTGGAATCCTTCTAAGGAAGTTGATTTGGATGGAAAGCTGGCAGAAGTTTATGGACGAAGGAGTGGACTATCAATTATGGTTAAGATAGGGCATGTTCGGTACACTTGTATTATATGAGATTAGACACTAACTATAAGTTCGTAGTTTTTGTACTACGCCCTCTTCACGGGAATGTGGGAATTGTAAGAATACTAAACTTGTGTTGTACGAATAGCGAAAAATAAGGAATTTTATATGATTATACAAGCTTTTGTAATTCTCACTTTTGAATGGTTAAGCTTCTGATATTTTCTATTAATATTCTTTAGTGTCGGAGGAAACCCAAAATTCCGTTTCACGGGGGGTGTTTGAAGTTATTAATTCGAAATGAGGCAAAAAAAATTGGTGCTTTTTTGTACCTGAAAAAAAGTTAACAGATTTATTCGTGTGATGTAATCCCAAATCTTGCAATGTTGGAAAAGGTAAATCCTTCAAAAGTTTGGCTGAAAAGAGGGAATCAAAATTGATTTGAAAATGATTACTGGTTTAGAGATGCGGGGGATCGAACCATGCCTCTCTCGTATGCAAAGTGAGAGCTATAACATTTAAGTTACACCCCGTTAGATCCCTGTTTGATCTACATTATTAATGAAATAATGTATTTTAAATAGTGATGTGATGAAAAATATATGGTTAAAAAAGAAGGAAATTTTTTTTTTGAATTTACATGTAATATTATTTTATTGAAGATTGTGTGGTTGAAAATGAGTATGGAAGAATGTGGATCAAAAAGAAAAAAAAAAAGAAGCAAGAGGAGGAAATTAACTTAAGGTGCATTTGATTGCCAATATTTTTCATGAAAAATATTTTTTTGCCACCTAATTTATCTCTCTCATCCATCCCTTCTCTTATCTACTTACCGATAAAAAAAATAAATCTTATCTACTCCCCGACAAAAAAAAATAAACATGTATAATATTTCAACTAAATCAATCAAACACATTTAATCAAGGGAAAAATTCATAAATCCTACTCTATCTTTACACTAATTCAAAAATAACAAAACATGTTTCATATTTCAAAAATCAGATTTTTGACATATACATACACATATATTTATATTTATATTTATATTTATATATATATATATATATATATATATATATATATATATATATATATATATATAATTAACCCACACACCTCCACCACCTCCGTTGTTCCGGCGACCGTCCGGCGACTACTCCGGCGAACATTCCGGCGACTACTCCGACGGGCATTTCGGCGACTACTCCGATTCCGATGACCGTTCCGGCGATTACTCCGATTCTAGTGAATATTCCGGTGACTTTCCCGCCGTCAATTTATTCCGACGACTGCTCCGATTTCGGCGAATATTCCGATGACAACTCAGGTCACAGCCCAGGTCACAAGTCATAAGTCACAGGTCACAGTCCAGGTCACAAAGCATTATTCTTTGTTTATAATGATTGATATCATGATAGGGCTCACTATCAGCACATTGTCCGCATTTGATGGTTAAATTGCAGTCTAAATATTAAATATGAACATGTAATAGATATGAGACTTTAGTGTTGTTTAATCGGATCTTTTATTTGTTCAAAATTGTTTGGAATTCAAATCATGGTCGCAGTTTAATATTTCAAGTCACAGCCCAAGTCACAAGTTCAAAGCCACAGACAAGTTCACATTCCAGGTCACAGCGCACGTCACAAGTTCACAACCCATGGCACAGCTCAGGTCACAGGTCAGGTCACAGCCATAATCGACCCACCACCGCCAAAGTCACATGTCACAAGTTCAGAGCCCAAGTCACAACGCACGTCAAAAGTTCACAGCCCACGTCACAGCTCAGGTCACGAGTCACGGTCCAGGTCACAATCTCCAGCACCAACAATATCGCACCACCTCCATCTCCGTTTACACAACGGCCACCGGCGTCACAACCTCCACCACCCATGTAAACATCGCCACCGCACACAACACACCGTACCTACAGCACCACCACGCCACACCACCGCCAAATCTACCAAAAAAATATACAAAACCGCCACCAATCACACCAACGAATCACAACTACCAAATCCTCCACCGCTACCCCCCACCATTACACCACCACCTCTACCCCATCACCGTCAACACCACATGATCATCTCCGTCGCCACAAGAACAAGCACCAAACCACCACAGCGACCGTCGGCACCACCACCAACTACAAACATAGCCACCATTTCAAACCACAGCCAAGTACCCTAAAAGCTCCAACGATTTGCAACAAAGGCACTTACTGACCTTACGAATCCATCGAATTCATCCCATAAAGATCTACGTTGCTGCCTCCACCTCGCACCCCCAACGCACACCACCACCTCAAACCACCCTATATAGACGCACCGCTGCCACCATCAACAAAGCCCCACAACGCAACGATACATCAGTGCCACTAACAACATTCAATCGTCGTCGCCACCATAGGTACTTCGCAGATCGCTGCAAAGGCGAAGCCATCATAGTGGCTGCGCAACAAATCTCTGGGGAAAAATGGGTGCCATCTTAGCGGTTGCATAACAGATCCCTTAAATTGATTTGTGGCAGCATTCTCGCTCGGAGTGGCGGTACAGTGGTGAGAGACAGAGAGAGTGAGAATGTTCACGCCGTTCACGATGTCGTTCATGCCGCTTGATGTACTGCTGTAGTTCACTCCGAGCGAGAATGCACTTGCTTTTCACGCCGCTCGATGGTGGTGGCGCGGTGGTGGCACGGTGGTGGGAGACGGAGAGAGTGAGAGAGTAACGAGAGATGGAGAGAGAGAGTTTAATTTAGGGTTTGAATTAATTTAAGGGTTAGGGTTGGGTTGGGGTGGGGTGGGGTGGGGTGTGTGTGTATATTAATTTTTATAATATTAATATTAATATTTAATTAAATCTAAAAAATCTGTATCTATATATAAAATATCTTATTTTTGAAAAATAAAACTTGAAATCTGATTTATGAATTTGAATCTTGAAAAGTAGGGTTTTGTGTAATTACCACTTTAATCAATAATTTTCATACAAATAATTTCTAGGCAATTCAACTGTTTAGAAATTATTTTCTTTTCATGTAAATTTTATGTTTGCAATCAAACGTACCCTTAGAGTCATTCCAATACTAATGACTTTCTAATTATTAATTCAGTCATACTTGGTATACATCATGGTTGATACTTTGTAAAATGTTATTTGACAGTTAAAATATTATTTGTTACACAATCACTTTTTTGCAACAAGATAAATATCAACAATGGCGTCCATCTTGAATTGTACAAGAACCTTTCTCGCCAATGAAAAAAAATAAAAAAAATACAGGAAAGACACAAACACGTGGGATCCACTTTTTTAAATAATATTTAAATCAAGTGAGATCCACATCCATTTAACTATTCTGTAAAATTTTTGACACAAAAATTTTGTACATTCAGTGTTGTTGATTGTACAAATAGCTAAATCCTTAATAATTAGGTGGGCGAGAAAATACTGTCACATTACAAAGAGGAAAAATAATTCCACGCACGAAAACTCCTTGTCCAGGAAAAATTTGCAAAAAGCAAGCATAAAAGAAAACGACAAGCGCGTGCACAAAAGCGCGTGGAATGATCTCTCCGATTCCACTTTTTCTTCCTTTCACACGTGGATATTATCCAGTATATTCAGGTGTACATGGACCTTCAATCTTGACCGACAATTCTTGTAAATATCTGATCCGACGCTCACCATTTCATAATGATCGTACATTGCATAACATGGAAACAAATCTCAGTTTCGGATACGCGAATCTGAGTCCGAACCGTCCGCTCTGCACCGAACCTGGAAAATGAAGGTATTTTTTTTATTTTTTTTTGTAATTTTCTTGCACGGTTTTGATGGCTTTATTATCTTGGGATTTGTCTGAAAAACATAACCACCTCCTTACTAAAGCTAGAAAGAGAAAGCAAGCGGCAAACAGTGGTACCTATACATACATATTTTGTGTGTATAGTAAGAGAAAGAGGAAGCATTTGGTACAGTTCCAGCTCGAAGAAATTGCACTGTCTTGATCTCCATTTCATAAATTAATATTTGCGAAGTAAGTTTAAGAAGGTAAATATCACATACACACTCAACAACCTTCCATTATTTATCTCAGATCACACACTAATTACTTACAACTATGGTTTTTTATGCTTCTCTAGCTTGTTCATGGTGAAGGTTAGAGCTTCTTTCTGCTTTCATGCAGGTTGAATTGTGCAATTAGTAATTTGAGTTGTGTTTATGTGAATTTAACTCTTAATTTGGTGAAATGGGGTTATATTTGATTCTTTGTTGTGTTTGTATATGTTTTTATGGAATTCGAGGTAATGATTTGGGTATCCGGGAACATGCAACAATTGTTTAGGGTTTTTCCTTTGGTAAAATTCTTGGATATTAAGCTCAATTCTTGAATTAATTTTACATTCACCTGGTTTTAATTTTTTATTTTTTAAGATGAAATTTGGTTAGAACTTTTTGGTGGCAATTGTTGTTTGATTTACTATATTAATTTGGTTAATTTTGGTAACCAGGGGTTGTTTTAGCTAATTCCGAATCACTTTTTTCAATCTTTATTTTACTTTATTTGCGGCGGAGTTAATTATTAGCAAATCTCAGTAGTGGTTTACTAGATAAACTGAAAAAATGTATGACTTTTAATAATTCCGTGATAATTTTGGCTATTGCCGGCTCTTTCTAGAAAGTTAAGATTTTGAATAAGACAATTTGTAATTGAAGATGATAAGGTTTCAATTTTTTTTTTTTTTTTGAAAGTTTAATCTATCAAACTGAAGATGGTTAATGAAAATTTTGCAGGGCGGCATAGAATTGATGGGGTTTTTTTTTTTTTTTTATTTGTTTAACAAAAATAGTCGTGTAAGTTCTTGAACCAACTAGTAAATTAGTTTTTCATAATTTATACGTCCTTGAGCTCCTTGTTCATGGAGTTGACCCTTCCATGCTCTTGTTAGCCATGGTTGGTAGTACTAGCTAAGTTAACCTCAAAACATTGGCATGAAATTGCTGTGAAAGAGAAAACTCACAAGTATGGTAAGTGATTGATTAGAGAGAAAAATGCAGAAATCATTTTACAACACCAAACAACCATGGTACTCTGGCTGTCCAAATTTTGTTCTCACAACTTGGTTCCTTCATTTTAACTTGGTTGCTTTCAGATGTGGCAGCTATTTAGACTTCCACCTACTTTTTATCCTACGGTAGACAATCCTATGGTGGTGCGAGAGGTTTCAGTTCCAACCACCCTAAATATCTAAGATGTTTACTAGTGCTGGGGTTGTCTCTACAATTTTCCTCTTATAGAATATTCTGGAATGTTGCTTCCTACATTTCTCTATATTTGCCTACGACATCCTAGAGTTCTCCTTCAAACCTCTTCCTATGAACATTCTAGAATTTAGGCGTCTTCACAATTCTAAAATGTTATCGTTGTTCCAACTCCAAACTTAGGCTGCTCAGGTTGCCTTCATCCTCTCCATCTGCCTTTAACTGTATTTGCTTGCTACCTTCACCCCTTGCCTACTCTCCTTCTATTGTGGTGATGGATGACTATGGGGTAGTGTTGGGATTGGATTTCATTAGGTTTTGGAGACATTGTGGACTGATTTAGTAGATCTTCATTATGTTTTCCACCCAAGATACATGAACTTAAAGTTCATATACAGGACATAGATTTTTGGTCATTTTCCTAAAATCTTGTCGCATGGTTTTAATGTATCTAAAACTGAACTAAAATATGTTGGAATTTTTTTCACAAAGCATACTATATTCCAAGTTGTAATGATTGTGAATCATAAATAAGGTTGATATAATTCTGAGGTTCAGTAGTTGGGTTTAATTTTTGGGAGTTGGCATCATAAGTATATTATCCACATATATGTTTGAGTAATGATATTCAATCCCATTAGTGGTAAGCACCAGTTTAGACGACTACTAATGGCATTAAATGATTGATTCATTTAAATGCAAGGTTACTTCTATTTAATGGGACTTATCAAGTATGACCACCTAGACTTGTGATCTAGCACCATTGAAGCTAGATAGCATTCTATATATTAAGGTTCAAGCGTTTGTTTTTGCAATATAATCGTTTTGATGTCCTTATTTACATGTTACTTCTTTCATTTTCTACCAGAATATTTTTCTTCCTCGAAGGGGTCTTTATGTGATTAAGTTTTCTGAGGAATTAGACTGCTAAAAAGTTCAACCCTTTCTGTCTGAATTATATCTCGAAAGGCTTTGAGGGAATGCAACAGCCTCATCAAGGCAGGGATATAAATTCAGTGACGTACAGATGTTGCAGCGGCAAATTATGTTTAAACATATCCAGGAAATGCAGCGAAGACAGCAGCTCCAGGATATGGATGAAGGTAAAAAACAGAATTATGTAAATCAACTACCATCGCAAATGTTTGTGGTTGGTAATATGGACATGGCACAACATGGTGGATCAGCTACTTTTCAAGGTTTTTCTAATGGATTGGGTCTTTCGCAACCTCATAATATGGCTGGACGTTCTTTGGGATTTTCACAACAGCACTTTGGTGTACCTTTATATTCTCACCTTGGGGGGTCGTCTAATGATTCTGCCAATCTACTGGTCATGAACAAAAATAGCCCATTGGAAATTCCCGCCATGCAGACATCAGCCTTCAGTAACTCAGTTATCAGTCAAAGAAGCAATTTCTCTTCAGACCAGCTATGCATCCCAGATGGAGCGCTGCTACCCAATCAAGTGTTTGAGGAGAAGAATTTGTTCGGACAAGGCCTTGTTCAAGGTTTCAACGAGGGAAGTTTACATGAGAACTACTCCCAGCAAGGGAATTCCCAGCAGAGGAACACATCAATTCTTGAATCTGAACAGAGGCAAAAACAAGCTGGGTTGCACGAACTTGCTCCAGGAAACGTGCCAAAACCAGGCATTTTTCTGCAGCCTGGCACTTCTCTCGACCCGTTGGAACAGAAAATCTTATACAATACGGATGACAACGAGGATGCTGGAGGCTTTGCAGGTACCCTGGAACTCACATCTTATATGGATGAATTGCCTTCTACTCAAAGTGGTAGCTGGAGTGCTCTTATGCAGTCGGCTGTGGCAGAAACTTCGAGCGGTGATACTGGGGTACAAGAAGGGTGGAGTGGATTGAGCATTCAGAACCCAGAACCTACTGAAAATAAGGCCTCAAATTACTTTGGCAGTGGGAAACAGCAAAATAATTGGGTTGACTTGCCGAGTTCAAAATCCGAGGCTTTTTTTCATAATTCCAATATGAACGACAGCTTTCCTGGTTTTCAGCAATCGGGTGACCAATTTCTCAAACAGAGAGAGGAATCACACTCCGAGTCTTCCCATTCTTCCATTCAGCAGTCCCCTAGGAATGCTAACAAGTGGTCAGACTATAGCCCTCAACATAAGCATTCTGTAGAAGGAAGTCAAATGATTCAAACATCTTCACCTGTGCCCAACTTTTGGCTAGGTCAACGTCATGAGCATTTAAAAAATGATACAGATCAGTCTAGCTTTATGTCATGTGCCAATGTGAACGGACCTTTCAGCAGCCTCTCAGGTAAGGAAATATTCTGTCTTTAGCATTCTTTAAGCATTGGCAATTTAGTAACCAACTTTCCTGATTGATGAGAGTGCTAAGGATGAAGTTTGATTGGTTATATTAAAGTGCTTTGGTACTACTTTTACAAACATTAGAGTTTTTGGTTATTAACTTTTGCTAAATGAAAAAATGTGTTAAAATGTGAGACAGAATTGCTTTCTAAGGGAAATCTTAATGAAAGTTTTTTCTCTGATGCAGGGCATGGATTGAGAGACAAACTTCATGGGAGTACGCCGCAGCATGTGACTGGTGGCAGTCAAAAGCCATTTAATCAGGTTGGTGCTGTATGTTTTTCCTGCTAGCCCAGTCCCAATATTTATGAACTGTATTGAACTTATATTTTCAATACAACTAGCTCAACAATGTTTGGTAATCCAAAGGTCTGATTTCTGAGTCTAAGGCAAATATTAAAAGGATAATGTTTTTGTTTATTGAAGAGGTTTATATTTTCTAAAAGGTTCCTAATCTTTGTTTATAGGTACGCCATCCGAAGATGACTCCTGAAAACAATTTTGTGCCCACGTCATCTCTCTTTGGTTCTCTCTCTCATCCGCACATCCAAAGTGTGACTGCTCAAACAAGGTAGACATTGTTTACAATATGCTGAATTTGAGGAAGTTGCCTTTGGAAAAAATGTCTTGTTGCATGTGAAGAAGGCAATTGTATTCCTTTTTTTCGCAATTAGCATCATTCATTTCTTTGTGGACTATTGCTTTACTTCTTAATCTTCATTGTTGTCTTGCTTTTGTCTACTTATCCTTTACCTTTTATTTTGTGTAAATCATGCTATGATTGATTTTTACTATGGTAGTGAAAGTATGCTCGATCTACTTAACAAGGATGACATGTCCATGGAACATGCACATGGGAACTTGAACTCGAACGACTCAACTCAAAAGGAGGCGCCCCTAACTGAAACTTCTGCATCTTTTGGTAAATCACGCAACATTTCTTCTGTACCACAAGGATTTGGCTTAAGATTGGGACTTGCAGATCAGCAGACTCCACAGTCGTACCCTTTCTTTCAAACTTCGTCGGTGGGTAGAAACTTCTGTCATGTAAATCTTGAGTTTGTATGGAAGGGTTCACAAAGATGGAACTGCCATTAAATTGCTTAATTTGCTAATATAATATTTACGTGTCTATTCAATATTGTTTTTTTGCCTAAAACTTGCAGGGGAACTCAAGTGCATCATCGCCTTCAAGTCATTCGCATCTTCAAAATCATCGTCCTTCAGTTCCACCCGTGACAAGTCATTGGGCAAGTAAATTTCCAGCATATAATGCTACTCTCTCTCAAGATAATGGTCTTCTTAAAAGCACTCGTCCTTATGATCAAGGATTACCTATTTTAGGATCTGTTCCCGTCACTCAGACGTCATTGACATCAGGTGCGTCTCAGCACGTGGGACTTCCCATGGGGCAATCCAATGTGTGGCCAGATTTGCTCCGATCCTCTGATTTAGCTTTGAGCAGTCTACCAGATACTGCAGGGCCTTCACATGAGCACCACAAACAAGAAAACAGTGTACAAGAATATGGGGCCTATTCAGGAAAATCAGATTGTAATGAACTGCGATCAGGGAAAGAAGGGTCCCACCAATATGGCTCAGCTGGGGTAGATTCCTCAATTTCACAGAGTAGATTTACTCACGAGCACGAGTCTATGGGAAAGCATCACTTAGAAGCAGACGTTAAACCTGGTTCATTGATTCAGCACTCAAATATGGCACATCTGAGAGGCAATCAAAGCCCTTTAGTTCCAGCTACAGATGCTGGAGTGTTTCGCAATACTTTGATACCGTTGTATAACCTGAATCAAAATCAATCCTTTCTGCACCCAATGCAAATGCCTCTAAACCCTGTGGAA
This sequence comes from Fraxinus excelsior, assembly GCA_019097785.1. Classification (NCBI taxonomy): domain Eukaryota; kingdom Viridiplantae; phylum Streptophyta; class Magnoliopsida; order Lamiales; family Oleaceae; genus Fraxinus; species Fraxinus excelsior. Next base: position 2,227,612 of record CM032623.1, on the reverse strand, counting down.
GGTGATTCTAGTAAAAGGTTGCCAATTAAATGTGATGGTGTTGATTTTGGTATTAACTACCAGCAGCCTGGACAGAAATCAGGAGTCAACGATATGGAGAAAAATGATATGTTCTCGTCAGGGAACAATAAAACACCATGGAACTTTTGTCTAGAATCCCAAGGTGATCAGTCGGGCAAAATTTCATCACAGGCTTACCTTCGTGATTCCCAACAGATGGCAATGTTTGGTCAAAATGATACTCAGAGTCCGTCCATCGGTAGTAATGAAGATTCTAACGTGACATGTACATCCCAGATTAGTTTGCAAATGGCTCCATCCTGGTTTAAACATTATGAGTCCTTCAAAAACGAGCAGATGCGGCCACTGTTTGATGCCAATGCTGAAATTATTGCAGTAAATCAAATTTCTGGAAGGACTCTTCCTAACTTGCAAACAAATAACTCAATTATGCAGGTGAATTTGGCTAGTCAAGGAAGCAGCATATGGCCAGTTACAGTAGCAAGTAAACAAATATCTCCCACTAATGTGTTACCTTCAGATGTCACTTTTCAAAACTTGGCAATTTCAAGACCTAGGAAGCGTAAGATCATTGCATTTGAACTTGTACCATGGCACAAAGTAACTCAAGATTCGCAGAGGCTTCAAAATATCAGGTTTGAACCATTGTGACATTTTCTGCTTACTGAGCATTTGAATGTGTCGCTAATATACCATTTCTTGCTTCTACTGTCAATTGCTGCTTAACTAAGCGTACTCCACCCCCACCCAGCACGTAATCACATTCAAAATTAAAAGGGAAAAATAGTAGCTCAATTTTTTAGAGGTATAACTAACACTGCTCCTAATATTTCCTTTGTTCTCTTTTTGTATTGCAGCACAGCTGAGTTAGAATGGGCACAAGCTACAAATAAAATCTTTGAAGAGGTGAGGCAGATCGCATAACGAAATTCGATATTATAAAAATTAACAATTTGTTCTGCTATAGAAGAATTAAAACTTGTTCACAATGATTTTCGTATTAGCAGGTTAAAACAGAGGCCATAGTTTTTGAAGATACCCACCCAGTTGTTCGAGCAAAGAGAAGGCTTATCTTTACAACACAGCTTATGCAGCAGGTCTTTCGGCCTGCACCGACAGTCATTCTCTCTGCGGATGCAAGTTCAAACTACGATTTCGTGGCATACTTTGCTGCAAGATTAACATTGGGAGATGCCTGCAGCCTGGCTGCTAATTCTCAATTTCCATTTGACACTAGTGACAAGTAATAGATGTCTTTATATATGTTCATTCATTTTCCTTTTTAAAGTAGTTTTTATTTCCAAATCAAAGATTGTGATAATCGTGGCTTTGTATTTTCTGAACGTCACTTTTAAAATATGTTTAGGTCACCTGAGAAGCTGAAAACTTCTAAGAGGACTGGTGCTTATGATTTCTCAAAAGTTGCAGAAGGCTTCATTAGTCAAATGAAGATTCTCAAGGGCAACATGTTAAGGTAAAAATATATTTCTCTAGGGATCAAAACAGCAGACTTAAGAAAGTCTATAGCCGAGGATCAAAAAATAATTGTTTGGTAAAGCATATTAAATAGTACTAAACCGTATTAATAAGAAAAATAAGAAAAAAAAGTTAACACGTTTCTATTATACTTTTAGTGCAATTTAATACTCCATACCAAACATGCCCTCACGGTTGGATCTGCCTCTTACCTTTTCTTTATGATGCCTATATCTATAAGATAAGTTATACACTAGCTAGTAAACATAGTGTAATTTGATGCTGCAGATTGGACAAGAGTGTATCGATTACGGATGCGAGGGCAGATGCCCAGGAGTTGGAGAAGTTCTCAATCATCAATCGTTTGGCGAAGTTTCATGGCAGGGCTCATCAAGGTGTCGATACAGCATCATCTTCTGGCACATCATCAATGCATAAACACCTCCAGAGATACGTTATAGCAGTTCCAATGACCGAGACAGTACCAGAGGGAACAGATTGTCTTTTGTTATGATCACCGATTGATCAGAGCCGTCCCATCAGTGCCTTCTGTACCTATAACCCATAACTGCTGCTATGTGCTTTTACAGACCTCGGAAATGGACAGAAGAGAACCCAAGATGTGCTCACTACTAGTGAGGCAATCGAGGCTGTACTTTTTTGTATTTGATGAAGCACATAAAATGCTCTTTCTAATGTGCGTAAAATAATTAAGTATTTCGGGCATGTTGCCTTTTAGGGATCCATAGCCGACTGACTCATATGGATATCTATTCTATAAGGTATGCTTCAAAGATCGACTCTATGTTTTATGTGTATTGTAGGATAACTTTGTCTGGCTGTAAGTTTGTATCCATTTGTCTCGAGATAATATGCAGTTACCCCCACCCAAACCCCAACAAAAAAATAAAAATAAAAGACCTATGAGAAAATTTCTCACACTAGTGTGGTTTTTATTTTCTTTTATTTTTTTTTTAATTAAAACTTTTGGGACATAGCCGTTGGAATATTTTTTAAAACTTGGCGCTGGAATGTTTGATGTGTCCCAGAATCACGTGTTGTTTGACTCAGTATTTTATTGGGTTGTGGAGCAAAATAACTGTCTGAGGACACTTCTGACTACTTTTTTTAACTGTTAATTTATTCAGACAAAGTACGAGGTTGTTTTTCCCGACAGAGATACTCGCAGTCACAACAAAAAGTCACAAAATCATGTTTTTCAGTTGGATTCTCTGTAATAGATTTTGCCCTTTCATTTATTCAAAGGGCTGCTGCCACGTCACTAGAAATGAAATCTTTGCTCCTAACTGTTAATAACATAACTATCAAACATTTGTCTACCTGTCATCATCGTCAGTATCAGAATGTGAACAAAATCTAAGTCAATTATTTGGATATTATTCAATAATAAAGAGTGGGGTGTCTTAAGATCTGGTAGTGACATCAGAATGTTGTGTGTTTTTGAAACATACGAGGTTTCAAAATCAATTCTTAAAAAAATATTTGCATCACCACCCCAATTGAGGTTGGTGGGGTAGGGTGGGGTGGGTGGGGCCCCAAGAATTCAGCTTGTGGGTATCAGAATCAGGTGTGATGTGGTCGGTTTTATAGAATTTTAGTTGTTTACAATTGGTGGATTTGTCATAAGTTCGGATTATGCTAGGTTTGGTGGTCCAATACTTTTCTTGCAATTTATCAAACGCCAACGCGCGAGTGTTGTTAAATTGAATGGAGAATAATGGGTTTTTTTTTTCAATTTAGAAGTGGAATTAAGGTTTAGAGGGTGACTAGAGTCAATTTCACGTACTAGTGAAAATATGAATGCGTCACTTTTGTGAAAGAAGAAATTTGTTACATATGCACACCAAGAGTCAAAATGTTTAAAGCGTTGTTCTGATACACAGTAACAAGTTGAAATAATAATCGAGTATTAATAATTTTAGGACAAGAGAGGCATTTATTAGAAAAGGTTACCAATCTTGCTTGATAATCTTGGCATTAATAGAAATTGAGGGTTATTTATTTTTTATGAATACAATGTATATCTTGGAACTCTTGTACAAGTCTAATTTAATTTGTTGTTCAAATTTCAAACTCTTAGCTCAAATATAAAATAAATTCCATCAAATACAATTTACAACTTTTAATACATGCTATCCAAACTCCTTTTAGACTCATGATTATATAATAAACATTCCTTGTAGGTTATAGTTTCTTATTTTTACCTTTTAGATGCTTAGTAACACAACTTTAGCTACTTTGGAGTCTTGAATTGCATTCTCATCCCAAGTCCTCTTCATCATAAACTGTTCTTTTGAATCTCCCGCCTCACCTTAAACATGTGCTTACTTTTTAGATGTGGTGCTTCAAACTCAATGTGATATCATAGAAGGTAGAAGTTCTAAATTCAAATATTTTCGTCATTCGTTTACGAAGTGTGCAGATGTCAGGATAACATAATCCAACCTACACATGGTCCGTAGACATGCTACACACACACACACGCGAAATGCAAATGTCCTTATTACATAATATAACCAACATGTAGACGTTTTAAATATTCAATTTAAATAAATGAATAAATATCTATATTGTTAAACTTTAAGAAAATGTGGGATGAGAACCACGTAGCAACAAACACTACGCAACCTCGCAACGATATTGACACGAAATCCAAGAACGCCCAAAGAGTCAAGGTTTGGATTTAACCCAAAACAATGAACCAAGCAACCAATACAATCGCCGACAATATATTGACCTCTTAATTCCACGATAATTGAATTTCACCCGAATTTGAATGTCACAAGATTGTTAGATCTTGATAAGTTCGGTGAACGCCACAAGATTGTTAGACCTTAATAAGTTCGGTAAATTGTTCCGTTAAGAATAAGAGAAAAATCAAAGAACTTTTATTAATTCATCATAAAACTTAATGTTTACAATAATTGAAATTGTTATTTATACTAATACTAGAAAATCAAGAAAAATATGGAAAAACAAAAATATCACTTAAAGATTACAATAATCTTACCTAAACTAAAATTTTAACAAAATAAGAAAATTCTTGAAAAATTAAATTCTCGCCAAATTGTACTTATAATTTCGTGACGATTCCAAATTGTACTTATAGGCGAAAATTCGACACCCAAGTTGAGAGTTATGCCCATTTTAATCTACGCTACTCGTTTTCTTTCCAAATATCTTTCAAATCTTGAATCCAACTTGTTTCAGCTCCCGAGCTCTTCATGAAACTTGAACTTTGGCTTGTCAACTTCTTCAATTTGAACTCCATAGCTCAACCAAGTGATTGTCTATCCCGGATCATATCATCCCATCTCTCTTCGAAAGGATTCGCCCTCGAATCCGTACATTGTGATCACGAAGGGGATAACCAGCTAGCTACCTATCTTATCATTGCATCACCTGAATCAAATGAAAAAATTTTCCTCCCATGACATAGGATCAATCCACGGTACCCATCCATTTCGTAGGTATGGATGTAATGCAGCACAAATTCATTCAACCATAGATGTTGTTGCATGAATTTCCCTGCACAGTGATCAACCTGAAAGAAAGAATTAAGCAAAATATGGTTTAATTTATTAACTTCCCAACCAATGAGATATGGATCCTTGTACTCATAATGTATCGTATCCACCATATCATGCTTAACAATGAAACTTTGCTCTTCATTCCCCACAATATTCTCAATCATTTGCTCAACACACTGTTCCATTATCTGTCCACTCTCTGGTTGAACCATTTCTACAATTTTTGTATCAGTCTGCTCGTACTCCGGCTCTTTAATTTGTTCACTCTCTTTAGTTTGAATTGCACCTTCCAATTCATCATACTCCATCTCAACTCCCCTATCTCTATGCTCCGCTTTCAATTTAACCCCAATGTTCTCCTTAAGTGTAATCATCTTCTCCTCTTGCTTTTTTCCTTTTACCACATCTCCACTCTCATTTTCACTTTCTATTTCTTTTCTCTCCTGTTGCTCCTCTATTTTTCATCACATTTAGCCACATCACTATTTTCTCTCTTTTTCCTCACTTGCTACTTGGTATGATCATTTAAAGAATTAATCATGTCGCGAGTTTTTGAAAATTCCAGTTTATAATCCAAACTAATCGGTTTAATGGGAATATTACTAACATGCTTCTCAACTCCATCACACCTTCTAGGATCCTCTCGAAATCCTCTTTCACGCCTTTCACTCCTATACCCAAAAAAGTGATTAGGTGCATATCGTTTCCTCATAATAGCTCTCAACTCATCACAAGTTCCAATAGGTCTCTCATAATTCCTCCGCCTAGAAGTTGTCAATTGATTCCACTAAATTATAGCATAACCTACAAAATGAGTTACAACTAACTTTACATTTCTCTTCTCAGAGTAACCATGAGCATCAAATATGAACTTTATATTTCCTTCACATGCCAAGTATGCATCGGATCACTCATTTCTTTGAATGTGGGAAATATTGTTTTGCTATTGCACATATTATGATCAACACTATCTCTACCAAGATTCCTACCCTGCCGTTTGGCATTGGATGCTTTTGCACGTTGTCCCGAGGAAGATTAGCAATCCTTGAGTCCAGCATGTTCAGTTTGCCGATCATGTCCCCAATCATCCTTTTAAACCGCTGTAACACCTCATTCAACATCCTAAATTCTACAATATTTATGCCTTACCCAAGTTCACTCGTGTATCACTCAAGTTTGACTTTTACGCTCTATTGATCTCACAACGTAGCCTTTTACCACTCAAGCTTTCAATCAAGTCCTTCATAGAACAATTCAAACACAATCAGGAGTTATTCTTGTAGAATTCAAACCAAGTGAGATTTGTGACCTTAAAGACTCGAGGAAGAACTAGATAATTTAGGTGAGAAGGAAAAAAAATTTAATTCAAGAAAATGGTTCTTGAATTTGAAATATACTGAACATAATTAGATTTGAATGTAGGATTGATAATAGGATGTTGGAAATTATCAAAATAAATCAAGAATTTTTTTTTCAAAACAGTACACATAAACATTTTTTTTTAAAACTCGAAAATTGATTACAATAACAACGAAACAAACGAAAATTAATTTGGATGCTAAATCAGCCCAAAAACAACTTTTGAGTCTTTTTTTTTTTTTGGAATTTTTGGATCAAAGACAAAAAAAAAAATGAAGAACACGAAGAACTGGATAGAAAAAAAAACAGAAGACTCAAAGATAAGAAAATGATATAACATTGATTTTGGAGCCTAAACTCTGATACAAAATGATGAGAATTACGTAGCAACGAACACTATGCAACCCCACAACAATATTGACACGGAACCCAAGAACGCCCAAAGAGTCAAAATTTTGGATTCAACCAAAAAACAATGAACTAAGCAACCAACACAATCGCCGACAATATGTTGACATCTTGATTACACGATAATTGAATCTCACCCGATTTTGAAAGCCACAAAATTGTTAGATTTTGATAAATTCGGTGAACGTCACAAGATTGTCAGACATTGATAAGTTCGGTAAATTGTTCCATCAAGAACAAGAGAGAAAGTAAAGAGTTTTTATTAATTCATCATTAAAATTAATGTTTTCAATAATTGAAACTGCTATTTATACTAATATTAAAAAATCTAGAAAAATATGGAAAAACGAAAATATCACTTAAAGATTACAATAATCTTACTTAAACTAAAATTCTAACAAAATAAGGAAATTCGTGAAAAATTAAAATTCTTGCCAAATTGTTCTCAATATGTTTCTGTGCGATCGTAAACCCAAAAGTACCATGCGCCGCGAGGACTTGTGTAGAATTTCTTGACGATTCCGAATTGTACTCATGGGCGAAAATCCGACACCCGAGCCCTTCACGAAACTTGAATCTTGGCTTGTCAACTTCTTCAATTTGGACTTCATAGCTCAACCAAGTGATTACCTATCCCGTATCATATCAAGGTGATTCAGCAATACAGAAAATTATTAATCCCTTGTTTGACAACCATTATTTGGTAAAAATAAAATTTTGAATAATGTTTTTTTAAGAGAGATTAAAAAGTAGGAAATTAAATTTGGATTTACATGTAAAATATTTTATCGTGTGAATGTATGGTTTAGAATGAGTATGTAGAAAAAATAGTTTTCAAATAATGATTGTCAAACATGGGCTAAACCTGTTAAATAAAGTACTTAAATTTAATTGGGAACAATACATAAATCCTATATATTAAAATTACATTTCAAAACTAACAAACTTTTTAAATTATTTCAAAATTCAGGTGTTAATTCCAATTAAATATATAATTAATTATCCATACCCCACCCCCACACAGCCACGCCACCCCCACCCCACCCCACGTCACCCCACCCCACCCCACCCACAATTTTTTTTTTTTTTTTCAGAAAATTCAAATCTGAAATTCACACCCACCTGGACCCACCCCACCCCCACCCCCACCCCCACCCGCGTTACCCCACCCCACCCACACCCACACAATTTTTTTTTTTTTCAAAAATTCAAATCTGAAATTCACACCCACCCGGACCCACCTCACCTTACATTCCAAAAAATTTCCAAATATAAAAAACGAGAAATCACACCCTCAACCCAGAATTTGTCACAACCAGTCACAACATGTCACAATTAACATAGAATTGGTCACAACCAGTCACAATCGATCACAATTAAGTACGGAGACATAGGCAATGTCTCCGTTAACAACCAATCGCAATTACTGTTGATTGGTCTTCTAGTCTGAGAATCTCATCCACAATAAAACTATAAAAGATGATTTTCTTTTTGTTTCTTAGATGTTGTTTTTCAGGCGATGGCTCCGGTGAATTTCCCGGCAATCATTCCGGCGGTCGCTCCGACGACTTAAAAAATTTCCAGAAAAAAAATTTGGAAATCACACCTCCACCCCATGGATCCACCTACCACCAGCCTCATCCCTGCTTTCACCTCCTAAAAAATTACAGAAAAAAGAAATTGTGCAATGTAACTGTCTGTTACTAATTGTGACCAAGTGTGTACTCAATGTGACTAACTGTGACCAAATTCGTGTTAAGTGTGACCGTCTGTGACCAAGTTTGTGTTTATTGTGACCGAATGTGACTTTAATATGTTCGAGTCACATTTGGTCACAACCAGTCACAGTATACACATATTTGGTCACAAATGGTCACCACAAACAAATCTGCTTACACAACGGACCAACACCACAATCCACCACCAGAAAGAAGTGACGGAAATTGTTTACAAATTTCTAAATACAATCGATTCATCCAAAAGTTACAACAACAACATAACACGAGAAAGTAACTACTATTATTTTATCAAAACACAAAAAAGAAGAAAAATCATGTCAGCAGCAATAGGAAATTCAAATTTCTGTCCGATGGAAATCTCATTGCACAATTCATCTGTATTGCCACAAAGCGAGGCTGAGACTGTGAGGCTACTAAAATCCATATAATTGGTCACATTTCATCCATCAATTTACATGCACCGCCGTCCCCACTGTCGCCACCAAACTACCATTTTCAATCTCAAAACCACCACCAACAACACAGCTTGACAACATAACACAGATGCACCGCAATCAACATAGACACAACCCAACAAGCCAAAATTGAAGAATTGCCACCATAATTGAAGTTAACGCCACCAATAAAGGTTGTGTCGATTCCATCTCCTTCGTCGCCAAATCCAACACCAAAATCATCTCCAAACCCAAACCCAAATCTGATACCAAAACCACAAACATCATTGATCTACTCACCCTCGCCAGCAAACCCAAATCTAACACTGTTGTAGCAAAACCACTAATCTGCAAACCCAATCCAATGATGATCTACAAAACCACTGATCTATAAACCCAAATCCAACGCTGCTGCAGTAGTGCCAAAATGACAGCGTTAGTAGCAACACTGGTTTTGCTGCGAACAATAGTGTTAGCAGCATTTGTCGCGATGCTACTGTGAAAATCGAGCGAGAGAAAGTGCCGCTAGTAGAGAAGGTAGAAAGAGGGGGAAATTCGTCGGTGCTGTGAAAATAGAGAGAGGTTGGGCTGTCGGCATAGAGGAAGGAGAAGGTTGCGCCGTCTGTGGAGGTGGTATTTTGCGAGGCTATGCCATCTGTGGAGGTGGTATCTTACGAGATTGTGCAGTCAGCGAGCGGCGCCACAACGGCAGTCAGCGAGCGGCGGATGGCGTGGAAAATTATCGGCCTCAACCTACTGTCTCTCCTCCTCCACTGTCTCACCATGTCATCGGTTTCCCTCAGCCCATGCCTCCTAGCCACCATCGAATTTACGACCAAGGCACCACCACCACCACCGCCCCTCTACACCGCCGAATAAGAGAGAGAGAGAGAAAAGCGAAGGCGATTTTGAATCGGGGGTGGGTGGAGTGAGGTGAGGGTGTATATATATTAATTTTTAATTTTATAATATTAATTAATAATCCTATTTGACACCTGATTTTCGAATTGTAAAACTTTATCTCCTTATTTTTGAATTGTAATCTTAAAAAGAAGGGTTTTAGGTAATTTACTCAATTTAATTTACTATTTTTATTTGTCAGTTATTATATGTAACTTGGGCTGGATTAATTAAATAGTCCAGAACTAAATACTGATAACTCGTTTGATCCATTAGTGCGTTTAGGATATCAGCCCAAAAGATAAATGGTCTGCTGGAGTGTCCGTTTTAAAGTTGGCCCATAAACTACACGAAGTAAAACACTTTAGCCCAATCCAGTTCCCGTGTAAGATCCAAAACCCGAATCCAACCAAATTTAGAAAAAGAATTTTAAGTTAGAGGTTCAATTTCTTGCTTGGTGGTTCCCTCCTCCTCCTCCTCCTCCTTATTATTGTTTAGTACTTACAACCTCCAGAAAATGTATTTTTAATACATAGTTCTAGAGGGGACTTTGCAATATATTAATCCCCTGTTTGGTTTGACTAAAAATCATATTTTAGTAAATTTTGACAAAAATTGTTAATCCCAAAATGTTTGTTTGAAAATGACTTTTTTTAAAAAAAAAAAAAATCGAAGCCAAATAGAGGCTAAATAAAATTTAACTTCTTTTTCCACTTCACATATTGCCTATATATTCTCTAATGCATCAACCGAGCTGCCCTACGATGAAAACTTTGGTAAAGAATACCACAAACTTTTTTTTCCAACTTAATAGTTAATATTATCGAGTCATGTTTAGTATTGTCTTCCAAAAGTAATACACTATACTCAGTGGCGGACCGAGACCAATTTTCTTGTGGGGTCAAAAATGAGATTTCAAAAATGTTTAGATTAAAAAAAAACTCAAAAAAAAAAATTAAAAAAAATTTGTGGGGTTATCTGACCCCATGTGGGTCCGCACCTGACTATACTTGCTTTAACAATTCAGCACTCACATAAAGGATAAATGATAACAAGAAAATGACTCGACTGAATCAACCAAGACAAGCATGTTACTAATCAAAGGAGCTCTCAAAATAAGGTTTTACCGCATATGTTTGGTAAGTTCATCGTAATGTCGAGTCATGTCTAGCACAATATTAATTAATAATTAAAGCCATTTTTATTAAGTTGTAGCATTTGCTTTCATATGCCGGCCATAGAATCAATCGACAAATAAAATCCGGCTAGATAGTTATATAAGAGCAATGACACCATTGAAAACAATCTATGGCGATGAAAATGAAGTCATGAATCTCTCCAAGAAGAAGAGGCGATGCAGACAATAGAGTAATTTAGCACTAAAGTCGTAACAAGTGAAAAGAACAAAGATATAACAACAGACAATGAATGTCCAACTAAAACCTAGCTTAGACTATGTCAAATTTACAAAACATTGAAAAGGAAATTGGTTACAAGGACCAAGTTTGAGGGACAAAAGGAAAAGGAAACTCACTAATAAAAATTACATAAATTTGCCATTTTCCGTAAAACTCCTAATAAATATACTCTCATTTCATTGGATGCCCTATTCAAGTTATGTTTGATGTAAATTTTTTAAGAACATGTTTCGTGAAGAAATAATATTTTTGGAGAACGCGTGATTAAAAAGTAAGAAAAAGTTATGAGCTTATGTGTAAAATTATTTTATTAAAAGAGTGCAATGGAAAATGAGTTTAAAAGAATCTGTAACCAAACAGAGACTTAAAATTCGTCAACATCGAGTTTATTTCATGAGCAGGCCAGCTTTGATGCCTATATAAGTAAGCATAAACTTTAAGTTAACAATACAAATAGAACTTTATAGGGTGAGCAAAAGCACAATGGCCACTCCACATGTATTAGCCATACCATATCCAGCACAAGGCCATGTTATCCCCTTAATGGAAGTTTCACTATGGCTGGTAAAACACGGCATCAGAGTCACATTTGTAAACACAGAATTCAATCACAAGAGAGTTGTCAAAGCATTAACAGAGACAGAAAACACACAAGAAAAAGAAATGGTAAAGTTGGTATCAATCCCAGATGGATTGGAACCATGGGAGGACAGAAATGAACTGGGAAAGTTATCTGAGGCAATTTCGACGGTTATGCCTGGGAAGTTGGAGGACCTAATTGAAAAGATAAATGGAACCGAGAGCGATAAGATTATCTGTGTTATAGCAGATTATGGCATGGGATGGGCGATGGAGTTGGCCAAGAAGTTGGGAATCAAGAATGTAGCTTTCTGTCCGGCCGCGGCTGCCATGTTGGCCTTGGCAAATAACTGTCCAAAGCTGATTGACGATGGAATCATCAACAGTGATGGTAAACCTCAAACTGTTGAACTATGTCATTTAAAAATATAGACTGTTAGACATGCTTTCTCATGTACAATTTAGATTCATTTTTCATTAAACATAGAATTAGCTCTTTCTGTTATAATATCATGTTGAACTATCTTATCTAGGAGCTTAAGTTATTAGAGAAGAAACACAAATTAATGTTGTCAACCCGACAAATAAAATGCTTAGACTATTAGAGACGCATTGGATGTTGTTACTAATTCTTTATCTGGCATGTACAGAATGAAAACTTCTTTCTCGATTCTACAAGAACTTTTTTTTAAGCCATGCAATTCAGATTCATTTTTCATTATTGAACAACCTCCATCAGCTTTAATAACATGTTGAACTACCTTATCTAAAAGTTTAAGTTATTGGAGAAGAAACACAATTCCATTATTTTTGTTAACACGACAATAAAATGTTTGGACTATTAGAGATGTTATCTCACATGCAGTTCATATTCATTTTTCAGTAAAAGTTGGACGATGTATATCTACTCTAGAAATATGTTGAACTACCTTATTTAGAAGCTTAATTTATTAGTGAAGAAACACAATTCCATTGTTGTTGTTAACCCGACCAATAATTTTTTTATTTTTATTTTATTTTTTTATGTCAAAAATCTCTGTTTTACAGGAAGAGTCTTGAAGAAACAAATGTTTAAACTGTCTCCAACCATGCCTCTAATGAACTCTGAGACCTTGGTATGGACCAGTATTGGTGACTTAGAATCACAGAAAATTATGTTTGATACTATAATAAACAACAAAAATTCAGCAAATTTGGCAGATTGGTCAATCTGCAATTCATCTTATGAATTGGAGCCCGCAGCATTAGACTTTATTCCATATTGTAAACCCATAGGCCCTCTTCTGGCCAACAACCGTCTCGGAAAATCAGGCGGCCACTTCTGGCCACAAGATTCTACTTGCCTAGAATGGCTTGATCAACAACCATCCCAGTCTGTTATTTATATTGCATTTGGAAGTTTCACTGTTTTTAACGAAACTCAGTTTCAAGAATTGGCTCTCGGGCTTGAGCTAACGAATAGGCCATTCCTATGGGTTGTACGTCAAGATATCAATACCATCCAGTCGACCCTACCGGACATGCCAGAAGGGTTCGAAGACAGAGTACGACATCGTGGGCTAATGGTGGGTTGGGCACCGCAGCAAAAGGTCTTATCTCATCCTTCTGTTGCTTGCTTCTTAAGCCACTGTGGTTGGAATTCTACCGTGGAAGGGGTAAGTAATGGAGTCCCATTCTTGTGCTGGCCATATTTTGCTGACCAGTTTTTTAATCAGACCTATATTTGTGATCACTGGGAAATTGGATTGGGATTAGACAAAGATGAAAAGGGAATAATAAGAAAGGAAGAAATTAAAAACAAGTTGGAACAACTTTTGACTGACAAAAAATATAAAAGAAGGGCCTTGAATCTTCAAGCAAAGACCATGGCTAGTGCCACAGCCACAGGAGGATCATCCCATAAGATTTTCAATAATTTAGTGGAATGGATCAAGGAAAAGGATAAGAGCTCATGATTTCTGAATTTATGTACAATAGTTCACAGACGAGCATGGTTAAAGATCGTGATAGTATGTCTAGACGATGAATTGCATTTAATGTCAAATATCGTTGAACTTCTGTTGGAAATGTTTTGTGCTTAGTTCATAAAAGTGGTGCAATCTTCGTTCGAATTCATTTACTGGAAGAGTAAAAAATAAAACCTAATCGCAAAATATCTAAAAAATCGAAATGAAAAATATATTTTTTGCAATAAGTGATTTTATAGAGAGAAGAAAAGACAAAATTGTACCCTAATTCTGCTCATGTTTAAAGCTCCATTATTTTCCAGCAACTTGTCCCTGGCATGCCATAACATGGCATGTGGGCGCCGTTACTAGTTACTACTCAAATATCATGTGAAAGAATGTGCATCCCAGCTTTCATGCAATTATAAGCGTGCCCTTGCAAGAGAAAAAAACGTAGTTTCGTCTCGAGTCATTAAAAGTAAATATTTGGCTCTCGAACTTTTCACTACTGTAATATCCTTTCTTTAGAAGTCGATTTGAAAGATAAATTATATTCAATGTTTGTGTTATCGGACAAGTAACACCTTGTGGTGAATTGAAAAATAAAGATGAATTACATTTACCCAGACTTTGTTTCGTGAATGTCAGACTTTGCTGGCAAGTCGGATTGTAATGACCTTAGAGACTAAGAGTTTGTTTATTTTGGATTAAAATCTTGGTTTAATCTAAGTTAAAGTAAAACAATCGATATTAACGTTATCTTTTATGGTCCCACGACTTTTCAATCACACATTTCAAAATTTTTTATCATAATCTTCTAAATATCTAATTTCAATCTCCATTGGACACCCTCTAAACTAAATTTGGGGATTTAGTCCAATTCTCATCAAGAATCAAGAACTACAAGAAATTGGAAATAAGAAGCAACAAGTCAAGAACCCATCAAAGAGAAATAAAAAAACTAAATTCGGGGATTTAGTCCAATTCTCATCCAGAATCAAGAACTACAAGAAACTGAAAAGTAAGAAGCAACAAGTCAATCAAGAACCCATCAAAGAGAATTAAAGAATTTCGATGGTATTAAGGAAACATAAATTCTTTTATGCTAAAATCTAATTCATTTTATAACGAATAAAGTGAAGAACCATTTTTTTTTTCCCTATTCCAGCCTTTGGAAAATTCTTGCATATGATCTATACAACATTTTCATTTTGGTTTTCTTGAGGTTGAGACCCATAAAAATCAATCAATTTCTGCAAAACAAGAACTTGGGTATTGAGAAGTACAATGTAGTCGGCCGTTTTTTGAAACAACTGCTCGGGCTTCATCTCCTCATTTTCGGATGGAATAAGGTTCTTTAAGGCCTCCAACTTGTCGGGAACCGATAAACCACCGGCGGTTGTGCTATCAATGTTGCCGGGCCTCGAGCTTCTATGAGCTTTAGAGGGCCTTCTTCTCCTCCTCCTCGCCACCGTACTTATGGAGTTTCTTGTCTGTGAACCCATTTGAAGCGGCGGCGCAACGGTGGCTGGGATGGTGGAGGAAGGGGGAAAAGGAATGATGGTATAACGGGGTGCGTTACAGGGGGTATAAATAAGTAGCGAAACAGTGCCACTTGTGTGTATGGGAATTACAATAATGCCATTTTGGAATTTCGATCTTTGAATATTTAGTGGAAATATCTTTGTAATTTAATGAAATTTTATTGTTTTTTTATGACATGCGACTTAATATTATTGTATATTATTACAAGGTTCACGGGTTAATTATGCTAATGGTCACTGAATTTTTGAGTAATTACATTAATGTTCAATGAAGTTATTTTTTTACGATAATAATTCATGAAGTTTTGAACTGTTACACTACTGACCATTCGATAAAACACTTTAAGCATGCAATTTTTATTAAGTTTTTATACTTGCAAGAAATACGAAATTTATGCCGTGGAAGCTTGCCTGTCTGCAATTGCACATGGGGACCTCAACATTTTAATTCCCAAGTACCCCTTTACAATGTCTATTCATTGAACACACTCCATAAAATTTGGCCATACGAAATGGGCACCTAAGATTGGAACATAGTCCACTTTTATATATGTTGTCATTAGCCTAATTTGGTTGAGCATGCATCAATATGTAAAACAAAGTTTACATTATGTGCTTCAACGTAGAGCAATAGGCTTATGTATTACACTTGTATGGGAGACACGTCTCCTGAATTGCTTAACATGTTTGTCATGAAATCGTGAACTTTCGTTATGAAATGGCCACGTAGAGTTTTTTCAACACTAATAAAAATTGACAAGCATGATTTATGAATAGATCGAAACAAGACTAATGTCCCACTTGACAATTCTGAATCAATGATCTGAGGTAAAAAAAAAAAAAAAAAAAAAAAAAAAGAGAGAGAGAAGATTACGAGAAAAATTAAAGGGTTGTTTAGTCATTTCACTTGTTAAAAATGGAGTTGCAAGCTAGTTGTATTGTGGGGGTAGGGGATGGGGTGGGTTTGGCCTCCCAAAAAGGCACATGTGAATGTGGTATGGGCCAGCCTCAAATGCAAGAAAGGGTGAGAGAAAGAAATTAAAGGGAAGAATGCACATGGAACGTCACATGCAGAAATCAGGTTGTACCTTTGCATGTGAGACAGTGAAGCAGCATGAAATGTACACCATGTTCTGCACATTCCCTGCATCCAACTGATCCCACCTCTTTCCACCCTCCTTCCTCAACACAATTACCCATGAATCATACTACACAGCATGCTCAATGATAGGGATAAAAAATGGGAGGACACGTGAAATATTATTGGACAGTTTGAAAAAAAAAAAAAAAAAAAACAGTCACACTAGTGCTGCCATCTAGTCCATGCCCTTATTTGTCAAGCTTGTTTGAGTAGCATTATTCATCATCCTTTCATTACTTAAGAACAATAGGTAATTGTTCACATGTATCATAGATGTTCTGAGTTGGCGGTGTCTAGCGCATGTATGGTGTATTTTTATCTGTAAAAAAATTTGTAAAAGTTATCTGTACTTGTAGCATGGCTCATTACACAATTAATTAGACATTAAGAATGATTTCAAATGTTGCTTTTGAACATAATTTTTTTGAAGTTCTTTGTCCAAATAAAAACTCCTTCATGAATAAACACTAAATAACATCAATTCTCATCAATTACTATATTAATCTCGAATTGGGATTAATTAATATTTTCACATGCTTCGACGTGGTTTACGTTTATCTGGATTTGGGAATGGTACCACGTGTCACAAATGCACGTGATTACATTTTACTATTATATAATGCAATGTAATCTCCACATTTAAATGTAAACAAAAGTTGGTTTTCCAACTCACTCGTCGGATCCAAAATTGGGGATTCACCATTAGTTTTTAATATAATTTTAATCCATTTATTATTAGACTCATTTGCACATGACGTGACATTGAATAAAGACAAACTTTATTAAGTACTTGATTTGAGTTTGTTAAAATTCAGATTTACTCTCACCACTTCTTCGTCTAAGAGCATTTTCAAGAGACTTTTTAAACATGAGATATTCTATATTTTAAAGATGTGGGTTGTATCAATGAAATTGGTCCAGTAGGGGTCCTAAAGTCTTAAAGAATTTTGGTCCAAACCCCAGAGAAAACAGAGTGAGAGAATTTAAATCGTTCATGTGAATTCCTCGTGCACTCCAAACTCCAATTTCAAATTCTGATTGGTCACATTAATTTCATTGCAAAGTCAATATTGCCTAATGGAGAAAAATAAATAGAAGTTGAACTTAATAATATTTCTATACTTAATCGATGTCGGTATTCTCACTTCTAAAATGGGATTTCGACCCTTTAACTAGTGGATAATTAAATATCTGCAACTGAATTTGTAGGCAGCAGGGGTAGAATGGAGGAGAAAAGCGACGAGTTTCTTCTTTATTACCAAAAATAAAATAAACAACAATTATTTCGATATATTTTTCCTCCTAATTTTTGGAGTAGCATGTACTTTTCCGCAACTCAATACTAAAGAAAAATTAAAAAAGGAAGTTGAAGAAAAATCTAACTTATCGTTATTTATTTGCCAACGGTAATTATTTACCCTACATGATAGGAAATTGCCTTGTTCACATTTTGGAGGGTAAATTTCGATTGTAGACCAACTTTGTTGATGTGATGGTATGGGTGTAAGCGGTCCGATGTTATCGATTTTTGACAGATTTCAAACCAAACCGTTTAAATCTATTTAAGAAAAACTCAAATCTAAACCAAACCATTTTAAACGGTTTGAAAAAAACTTAAACCTATACCTAACGGTTTGGTCCGATTTTAAACCGACTGTTTCGTCGTATATTTTTTTCTTATCTACTTTTATGTCATTAATTCAATGAATTCAATATATATTTTCTAACAATAAATCTAAAACAACTAAATATATCTACTATAAATTTAAATATCGACTAAATCCAAGTGAAATCATAATAATAGTTTTTTATTCACTCTTTTTAGGTTAAAACGTTACGATAACGTTACTATACAAGTCTAATAAACTAAATATAAGGCACAAAACACATATTCACTAAATATTTATTTGAAAGTATATAGTTCCATAATACAGTTACCGAGACATCAATAAGCCAACATTTAAAATCATGTTCCAAGAGACTCTTTAAATTAACATGTTAATTTAGAGAGTGAGTTTGTCTCCCTCTATAATTAAATGCATTCAAAAAGTTTCAATTTTCAATATAGGAAAGCAATTAAATAATCTAAATAAAAGTTAGTTAAAATAATAAATATTTTTATGAGTAATAAAATTAAGTGTTAAATATAAAGAGTTTGTTGAATTACTTCAAAATTTTAACTCTCCATATTTATAGATGCTCTAACTATGTAGTATGATATTAGAGCAAAATCAAACAATATGAAAATATTAGACCAAATTCTTGATGAGGTTTCAAAAGTATAATAATATAAAAACATAAATGGAGCAAATGCTCCTTCTAATGTTAAGAAGGTAGGCTTTTTAGTTATAGACCTAACAAAAGAAAAATTGGGATGGGATCCTATAACATCTTCCCTCTTCAAAATCAATCGTGAAAGTTTCCTTTGATTCGACTCAAGTAGGTAAATCAAATAAAGAAAGGAGTTATCACTTATAAACAAAAATGCTGTCAATATAATCGTCTACATTCATCGATGGTGGTTCATTCGCTGATCGTCAATATAATCGTCGATGATTTTTAGGATGGCAATGGTGTGAATGGGATGGAGTGGAGTTGAGAGTGGTCATCCCCATCACTATGCCATTTGATTTATTTATTTATACTATTTTTTTAAATATAGATTCCTCGCTCTATTCGGGATTGGATGGGTAGAAGAATTTTACCATCTCTAAATGATTGTGTTGAAACAATTACCCCCAAAAATTTGTTCCCCTCCAATATGTTATAAAACAAACAAGATACCAGAATGCTCTAATACCAGTTTTTGTGAAATAAAAACACCGAATTGAGATTATGAAGTTATATGGCATAATAATAAAGTATTTAATCAAGCAAAAGGATTATAAAGACAAGAAATATGTCATCCGATTTTATTGATTCAAGAATAACGGAGAAGAGAAGAAATTACAATGGATCATATAATTCTAGTAATCTATTTTCTCATACTTATACAATTTTATAGAAAGTTTATTATTTATAGGGAACATGTATGAAACGTCCAAACCCTCTTAGTAGAGTTGTTAATGAGGTAAGATATCAAAAAATCGAGTTCAAAACGAAATAGAAATGAAAAACATGGAAAAAGACCTGAATAGAACAGGTGGCGCCTAGGCGCTAGGTCTCGGCTAAATTTTTTTTAAAAAAAATTATTTTCTCTATCCAAAATTCTTCTTCAAGTCTAATACCAATTTTCAACTCCCAATGAGTCTCCAAAATAGAACTTTAACTTGACATAGGACTCCAATAACATTCCAAACTGAATTTTCCTTAACGTGCACTTCAATTAAAATTCTTCAATATTTCAAACACTTCAACGAAGGAATTCAAGTCACACCCAGATTCCAACAATTTACACCTTGACACGAGTTCCACCAAGAAATGAATCGACTTCTTCAACAATAACCAAAATATTAATTTCTCAAACATAACACAATATGTCACCTCTTCCAATGAATCCAGCACTACTCTTGTAGAATTATCTTAAATTCCCAAAAAATCTTAATGACTTTATAATTTACCAAATTGGGTTGTGACACACCCCAAAGCAGAATCAAACCCAAATACTTTTAAAGAAGGTCTCTTAAAGCATGTACAACAAAATCAGCATCCACATACCATTTTCCACTGGGCCAGTCCCTAGAAATTGAATACAATGGCACCGTAGGTGATGGTGGCAAACCGACATTATCCATATCTCCTGAACTCCACTAAGCAGTATTTTTCAAATTCGACCATTTACGAACTCCTAAAGGTATTATATCAAACTGAATGTCCACCACGGTATTGAACATGTGCTAATTGACTCTTCTAAATTCTGCAGTTCCCTGTATGATGTATAACTGAGATATTTTCCGTCCATCCAATACAACTTGGACATCTTTACAACCCTTTAAGGCTCCACATCCACCAAACAACTCACAACCTTTTAAATCAAGGATAGACAACAAGATGATATTCTTCTTCAAATTCGGAACATGTCGAACCGGCCAAGTATTCTAATTGTCCTGTCCAATATCTTCAATCTGATCGTACCAATTCCAACAACCCCATAAGGTGCGTTGTTTCACATAACCACAACACCTTTGAAAATAGTTTTATATGTAGTAAACAAGTCCTTATTAGGACACATATGAAACACACACGCTGAATCAAGAATCCAATCATCATCTGGTTTAGACTCGACGTCGAAAATAGCCAAGAGATCTCCATCAATGTTCTCTGCGAGGTTTCCTTCGCCTGAAGTATTTGAATATCTACTTATAGTCATCCTTTCTTTATTTTGCAATTTGTTGCAATCCTTCTTTGTGTGCCCATTTTTCTTGCAGTAGTTACAAATTTGACTTCTGAACTTAGACTTCGATCTGCCCCTTCCAGAACCACCATGAGCAACAAAACCTTCTCCATTTCTGGCCTCAGAAACCAGATGCTTCATCTTCTCTTTTGAATACAAAGCATCATACACATCATCTATGGTGAGAGTGTACAAGACCGTATCTCTAAATGAAGAAAATGAAGCATGCAACAAACACAATAAGATCAAGACCAAATCTTCTTCATCATATTCTACTTCCAAAGTCTCAAAACCAGCGACGATCTCTTTAAATACATTCAGATGATCTTCCAATGATCACCCTTCCGTCATTCGATAAGAGTATAAACGTTGCTTGATGTTCAACATGCTTATCAGATTTTTAGTCATGCACAATTGCTCCAACTTTAACCATAAAGCAGCTGTTGAATTCTCTTTCAAAACGTCTTGAAGAATGGTATTCGATAGATAAAGATGATTGTGAGAAACTGTATTTTTATCATTCCGTAATTTCTCCTCCGTGGTCAAAGTTGCGGACATCTTGTCAATTCCCAACAACGCATCATCCAAATCTAGGAGTGCGAGTACTGCACGCATCTTAATCTGACATAGCGAAAATCTAGTGCTCTGATCTAAAAGCAAAACATCATACTTCATGGAAGCCATCACGAACAAAAAATCTCGAACAAATCAAATATTGCGCTCTTGTGGAATCGCTGAACCTAAACTTTGAAACCACTTGTTGTAAAACAAACAAGATACCAGAATGGCTATAATACCACTTGTTGTGAAATCAAACCACCGGATTGAGATGTTGAAGTTATATGATACAATAATAAAGTATTTAATCATATGACGGAGAAATTAAGAGATTTTATTAACTCAAGAATAATGGAGAAGACAGAAAATTACATTGGATCATATAATTCTAGTAATCAATTTTTTCACACTTATAAAATTGTATAGAAGATTTTAGTATTTATAGGAAACATGTAGGGGGCGTCCAAACCCTCTTAGTAGGGTTGTTGATGAAGTAGGATACCAAAAAATCAAGTTCAAAACGAAGTAGAAATGAAAAACACGGAAAAAATCCAAACAGAACAGTCGACGCCGTACCCCTGGAGCCTAGGCGCTAGGTCTCGGCCAATTTTATTTTATTTTTTAATTGTTTTCTCCATCCCAAATTCTTTTTCAAGTTCAATACCAATTTTCAACTCCCAATGTGTTTCCAAAATAGAACTTCAATTGGACATAAGACTCCAATAGAATTTCAAACTGAATTATCATTTATGTGCACTTCAATTAAAAATTTTCAATACTTCAAACACTTCAACAAAGGAATTCGAGTCACGCCCAAATTCCAACACAATCCTTAATGTCAAAATAATGGAAGAAAATTGGGATACAATATATTGTCAATTTTCAATTAGTTCAGTGAAAATCGAAGAATGATAAACATACATTCTTAAAATTGATCATCGTTCTTAATTAAGAACCACATAATCGAGCGTAAAAGAAAAGGTCTACATAAAAGTGTGAATTATTCAAAGGTGGCGTTCGACCGACAATGCACATTTCACACGTCTAGAATTGAAATAAAATCGTGAAAGCAATGCAAGAACAATGCCATGGCTCACAACTTGCAACCAGTATGACATAATGATAAACATTTAATCGTACAATTAATCACAAACACACACTTGCAAGTTGCAACAAATGTGAAATAATGCTTCAACTTCGCTTTATTCCTTTTGTTTTCCGGTCGCCAAATACAACATAAATAGGTTACTCCACTTGTTTTTTGTCTTAAATCCGACAATAAAACCTTTTCGGTTTGTTTTTTTATGCAAAAGGGCCGTCCCTGTTGGCTGTTTGGTTTAAAAATCGCATCTTTAATAAATTTCGATAAAAGTTGATAAAAAAGTTATGATTAAAAGTTTGATAAAAGATTTAGATTCCACGAAATGCGTGTTAAACATAAGTTTGAAAGAAAATGAATTTTAAAAAATAGGGACCAAACAAGGACTCCATTGCGAGTTTATTGATTTTTCCAATGTTATTTGCTGAATACCTTCGCGGAAGCAAAGTCTGAACGTTGTACTTGATTGCTAGAAATGTAGACAAATAAATTATAAATTTTTAGGACAATTACAAGTTCTATGAGATTGGCTGATTGACAACATGATGGGGGTGAGGAAAACATAACATGAACTTTTTTTTAATAGTCCAATTATTTTTACGGTGTTCAATTATTATTCAGACATTAATTAATCCCACCCCCCCACCCCCCCCCCCCCCCCCTCTTTTTTTTGCTGCAAACCATTCACTTAAATGACGTGTTTTTTTAGTTTATTTTTCTTAATTTTTATCAAATTTGATTTTTAGATCTCTCTCTCTCTCTCTCTCTCTCTCTCTCTTATTTTTAATATTTTTATCTCGAAACTCCTAAATATCTTTTTTAGTATTTTATTAGTACAAGTAGACATTTTACTATCAAATGTTGATGTATTTTACTCTTTTCTATATTATTGGATTTTTACTGCCTTATTTTTGTGTCCCCATTGTTTTCTCCATTTGCGAGTTGAATTAAGGCGAGACTAAACCTGTTAAAAGTATTTGTAGTTTAATTAATTTTGTGTTTAGCTGAATAATCCATGAGTTCTAGGGAAAAGTTTGAAATAGTCTTTTCTGTTGAGCATTATTTTAGGTGAATCCCATGATCTTAGAGTTTGTTATTCATGCGATTTATCCCCTTTTTTTCTTCTGTTATCTCAAGTTGAAGTTGTAAGGCTATTTAAAGCCAAGTCTATGATTCAATAAAATCATCTCTTCCATTGATATTCCAGAATATACAATATATGGTAACAGAGCCCCTCGCTGGGGCCTGAAAACTCAACAAAGCAGTAGTGTTGAGTTTCGAACCCTTAACTTGTCTATTTATTGTGCTTCCAACAATTCTAGTTAAAAGTCATGTTCCTGGATTGACACATTTACTAATTGGAATGGATGGATGGATGGCTGACACGTGGAAACCCTCTCTCCATTGGATGTGATTCTAGAGTCTTCAACTCTTTATCTCTTGGTGGACGCCTCTTGGAGTTCATTCACTCACCTGTCCTCTGGCGTATGTTAGAGAGGGAATATCTTCATTCTTTCTAGGGTTTACTTCTTTGAGTGATTAAACCGTGTATATTGTATATCCTCTGGATTTACTTCTGATTGTTGTGAAGTGAGGATTCTTGAGTGATTTGGGTGCTGAATCTTTTGTGATTCGAGCAGTGAATGAAGGCAGAACTTTGTGATCTGGCCTATTTTGTGTCTTGAGGGCATTCGATCCAAAGGCTTGTGTAAAGATAAGTCTCAGTGGCTTTTCTCTTGTGTTCTTGAACAGATATTGTAACTGTTTGTTGCCATATTTTTGGCTATCTAGTGCAACCGAGCAATATCCATTATTTGGATGCTCAACGGGGGATGTAGGCGTTAGATCCGGTCGTCGAACCTCCGGGGCTTAAGCCAAAAACATATCCTGTGTTCAAATCCTTTACTTTCTACTTTATCATTTATATTTTGGTATCTATTCTTTGAATCTTGTGTTTAATATCGTGTGTTTCTGGACCTTTCAAGTAGCTTTCAGACTTGCAGCAGTGAGAGTTAATGGCGGGAGAATGAAGTAATTTTGTGCAACCAGCTATCCCACGTTTCGACGGACACTATGATAATTGGTCCATGCTCATGGAAAATTCCTTGCGCTCTAAAGAATATTGGAGCCTGGTAGAGAATGGGATCACAACTTATGCTGAAGTAATTGTTTTTAAGTGATGCTCAAAACAAAACCCTGAAAGATCAGAAACTGAAGGACTTGAAGACCAAGAACCACCTCTTCCAAGCCATAGATCGAGCCATTTTGGAGACAATCTTGAAAAAGGACACAGCAAAAGACATATGGGATTCGATGAAAAAGAAGTATCAAGGCACGGCTAGAGTCAAACGTGCACAGTTGCCGGCTCTTCGTAAAGAGTTTGAGATGCTTCACATGAAGGTGGGAGAATCAGTCAATGACTACTTTGGAATGGTGCTTACAGTAGCCAACAAGATGAGAATCCATGAAGAAAAGATGGATGATATGGTGGTAATTGAAAAGGTGGTTTGTTCCATTGAAGAATCCAACGAGATATATGTCATTTTCATTGATGAATTGCAAAGCAGCCTGCTTGTGCATGAACAAAGAATTATTGGCCATGTAATGGAGCAACAAGTGCTGAAAGTGAGTCAAGAAAATAGTTCACTTGGGAGAGGAAGGGGTCGTTGAAGCTAAAGAGGTCGTGGGAGAGGAAGAGAGAGACATCGTTCATTTGATAAGTCTATTGTTGAATGTTATCACTGTCATGAATTTGGGCATTTTCAATATGAGTGCCCTAAAAATGATCAAAGTAACAGAGCAAATTTTTCTGATGCTAAAGAAGAAATGTTGCTCATAGCTTATGTGAATATGCAAGAAGATACTGTTAACAAGTCGTGTTATCTTGATTCTGGATGTAGTAATCACATGAGTGGAGACAATGAACTTTTTGTGCAACTTGATGAAAGCTTCGGAGAGGATGTAAAGCTAGGAGACAACTCTAACATGTGTGTCAAAGGGAAATGAAACATTAACATTGAAGTAAATGGGGTGGAGTACTGCATCTCTGGAGTTTTCTATGTACCTGAATTGAAGAGCAATCTTATCAGCCTTGGTCAATTGCAAGAAAAGGGATTTGCCATTCTTATTCAAAAGAATGTGTGTCAAATCCATCATCCTGAGAAAGGTTCATTGTTACAAGCTGAGTTGGCTCCAAACAGAATGTTTCCACTGCAAACAAAGGCTTCATCTAGTGATCCTAAGTGCTTCAAATCTACCACTCAAGAGGATACTGTAAGTGTTATGCCCTAGGTCCAATCAACTTTGGACATAAGCACTTTTAATGTATATATAACCGATGCATATTTATGGCAAGATTTATTATTGAATTAATATTCTAATTAATTAAATAATAGAATCCGTAGATTTAAGTTTTGGTGATTTATTAATCACAAAGAGTTGTGATTGTGAGATACAAATTACATATGACTTAATCTTAAATCGTCTGTGGTTGTATGTAATAACGAGATACGGATATCGTTATTACGGTTAGACCATCACGTGTGGCATTTCTTACTTATGAAGTAAGTAGTTGATCTCACAAGCTAAAGTGTGGAGACACTTGAATGAACACGTGAATGTTTTGTTATAGAACAAAACATTGGAGACCCGCTGAGAGATTCCACATGGAAAACTATCTGAGTGTTAGTGGTTAATCTCTAACGTTCGGTAGTGGAATTGGTCCTTTGACTTAAGGTCATCATAGTACCTTATGTGAGGACAGTCATGCTTTGGTGATGTCGGATGTTGCTATGTCAAGGGTCGCTAATACGGCATCGTTCGGGTATGTCAAGAATCATATGAAGGTTGTGAATGATCAATAGATGATTCGTCACTCTTAGATAGTAAGAGGTTGATCTACATTTCATTCAGTTAAGTTGATAATGAAATCATTGGCCAAGGTGAACTCATAAGTCGAAAAAGAGTTTTCGACTTACATTGACTTAACAGTAGGATAAAAGATATGATCGATAATTGAGATTGACACACGTCCAAATCTCGTAATTGATCGGATCATATTGACGAAGGGATTATAGTTTCACGTAAACGAACAAGTTTGGTTTTGTCATGTCACGTGACATTTCCCGTCACATGTATTGCCTCGACACATTGCTAGATGTCAATCTGGGACAACGAATATGAATTGATGATAAATTAAAAGGGGTATTTTAATTTATCAATTTTGATTAGATCAAAATAATAATTCACGTAGTTATGCATCGTGATCGGGAACCTAATGAGTCACACACAAAAGAGAATCAGAAGAATGAGATTTACCAATTAATTAATTGACAAGTGTTGGATAATTAATTAATTGGGTTGCTTATTAATAGGCCCGAATTAATTAATTGGATTAATTAATTCATGGACCGGATTTAATTAATTTGATTAATTAAATGTTGGACCGGGTTAAGTTAAGAGATGGGCCATGCCGTTTGGACTTATATTAATAGGCTGCTAGGGTTTGAAAAACCTAATGAATAATTCATTATTCTTGCTAGCACGAGAAAAGAAAACCATGGCCGTCATTCTTGTTCTCTGTGTGGATCACCATTGGAGGCTGGACAATTGGACAGCTTGGATTGTAGATCATGATCATTGGAGTTCGTGAATCAGCAAAAGAGTTTGCAGAATTCATCAAATGTATTATTTCTATCACAGTTTCTATCTAAACATAAAGCAGATCCTGTTTGGGAATCGAAATTTGCTTCTAATTCTGCTGCACATGTATAAGTAGGTTCCCAACAGATACAAGCTGGTTGTGGCATTGCAGGTATGGACATCTAAGTTTCAATGGTCTGAAAACTTTACAATAGAAGCAAATGGTTACTGGATTACCAAGGCTGCAAGCTCCTTCCATTGATATTCCAGAATATACAATAAACTCAATTCCCCGTTGTGCAATTGTGCTGCCAACATTGCTTCGTTTTTCTGCCATTTTCATCAATAACAATTACTTGTGGCATATGCTTTTCAACTGCTTCTATCGACACGTGTAAAATAAATAAAAAATAAAGATCATAACAAGTTATTGTTTAATCTGCTGACAAAACTGAATTTTCAGAAATTCATTTAAATGCGAGTTTATCGTTAAGAAAATGTTCTTTATCCATTTTTTTTAAATATAAATGTCTCCCAATGACGTCCAGTGAAGGCACAGACTTGCACTGAACTTTTGGACCCAACCCAAACGCCCAATTTTTTTAACTATCAGCCCACATTTGTAATTGTAATGCCCAGCCAAAAAGTGAAGCCCAATACCATTCATGATTCAACCCAATATCATTAAATCCATTACCGATTACAAGCCATTCCAATCATTCCATTCAAATTCTATTTTCAATTCAACCCATACCCACTCCTTCTTCCTCCGCCTCCTCCTACTGGAGCGGGACTTCTCATTTTCTCAACCTCTGTCATTCAATTTTCGATGCTGCTCGCCTGCTCCATTCCTGTTCGAGCCCTAGACGACAGTAAACTAGGCAGATGTGACCAGCGGCCATGGACGATTCTTCGGCAACAACAAAAGAAGAAGGTGAAGCCTTGAACCCGAAGCTTATACTCGTTTTTCTTTTCTTATTTGTTGTTATTTTGATTTGTGTAAATTGTAATCATGTTTGATTTTTTTTTATTTTTCCTTTTAACATATGAAATTAACACTCTGCCCTTCAATTGCTCGAAGCCTACTGGCTATTGCCTACACATTGCTCTTCAATTGATTTTGCTACCAGACTTGAAGTTCTTTCCATTATTGATGCATCTGTGACAATGAGTTTCTTACTCGGTCACTGTGATTTGTGAAGTGTGAATTGCATAAGTTCTGGAAATAGTATTGCTTGTGAATTGCACTGTGAAAAAAGGCAAGAAAATGTTTACACTTGAAAATAGCTTTAGAATCTGGACATATAATTTCAATATGACATTTACGCAATCACTTAAGAGCCAATGCAGAATGTAAATAGGAAAAAAACTTGATGGTCTAATAGAAGAGGCATCTTTATTCTATCTTGCATTGGTATAAAGTTAGAAAACAAAAAAAATGGGTAAGATAAACAAACACTCAGGCATCCATCTTCAGCTGCGACCAGTGAACTGAACGAGAGGCGAGAATCAGATAAATGCCCTAGGGTTTCTTTGTCTGTTTATATAATATGATCAGTACAACGTGTCGTTTCGAGGTTTTTAAAGGCAAAGGCCGAAATGATGACATATTGGTTGAAGGTTGGGTACGTGAGTGGTACAAATGAAATGATCGAAGCATAATAAATTGGCTTCATAAACTTTACCAAACATGGACATAGATAAGATTTTAATCCATTTTTTGACCTTTAATTTTTCTATACCACCTGCAAGCGATAGTCCAACCTTCAATTTTCGAATGTAAACAAAAAGGCCATGAAAAGTTGTATGGCAGGTAATCTGAAATATTACACTCTGTCCATGTTCTGTGATATTTAATTTAAATCAAAGTCAATAATTAATTTCATGGAACTCGTAACTTTTCAACTATACATTTCATTAACGTTTATTAAAATCTGCTACAAAATCTGATTTTAATCCTCACCAAACAAAGGCTTCACTTACACCTAAACAAGAACAAACAAGATTTTATTCGAAATGGTCTATTTATTTTTTTCCTGTTATTTAGTACACAATATAACTGCTCGATACTAAGTCTTCACACATGCACGTCCCCTGGTTGACCGGATTGCAAATGGAGTGTTTGGCTGGGAACGACTTGAAGAACGCCAGGTTGTTCTGCCATAATATTAACTAATCAATTTTCTGGATAATAGTAAATTGATGAAAATGAACAAAATTCAAAATGGATATTCAAGAAACAAATGCCGAGAGGGTTCATGGCTACAAAAAAGTTGAACTCGTTTCATATTCAGTGCGCAAGTAGAACCAAATATCAATAAGACTTGCGTTTTTTGACAATAATGTCAAGTTAAGTCCATACATGCTCTAAACTTATGAATAAATAACACAACTTAACCACATGTTTAATATTCACAAAATGGAAATTAACTCCTATTGAAGTTCTTGACTCAAGACGAAGAATGACACAGAGTCTAAGAGTTAATCTTTAGATCATTTGCTTTCAACTACATTTTGCAAGAGCAAAATAAATTGTAAATTTACTTTTGTAGGACTCACTCAGATATAAATCACGATATTCTCTAATTCCTCCCCACAAAACCAAAATCCTTAACAAAGCATATGCATGGGAGTTGTTCAACTCGAGCATCCGTCTTATTGTTGAGAATTAGAAACCCTTAAACAACCTTTAAACAATTCGCACCTAGGCATGAACAGTGGTTTTTCAACTGACTCATTATATTGTTTGGGAAATCAAATGGCACACCACAACAGTTTTCATCCAAAAGAAGAGGAGAAAGAGAGAAAAATATCAAAAGGAAGAAAAAAGAAAACGTCATAAAAGCAAAAGAAGTTGATCATAATAACCACGTCTGTATTAAAACAAAAACTTAACAAAATCAAGTTGAGCCTAAGGCCATGCTAATTCAAAGGGAATGTCAAAAAGGAAAAATCAATCTCAAGAAAAGTGTACAAAATTAATTTTCAAGTCCAAGTAGTAAATACATGAATGGGCAAGAATCCATATCCCTGAGCGCATAGACTTGCCTTGATTACTTGACCAAATATATTAAGGAATCATAACATCTAATTCTATCCATTAAAATCTATATAGGTATGCACTAAGGTACTCCTAAAAGAAAGGAAATATGGAAGCATACATTATATTTTACAAGCTCACAAGCTTTTGAAAAATTACAATCTGCACCATGCATGTCTTTTAGTATACACAAGTTCTTGGATGTACGATGCAAGTGGTGTACAATAATAAAGCATTTTATACATTTTGGTCATCATTTGTTGTTATGAATGGAATTCATTATAGCATTGCGACAAGAAGTCAACACATTACTGGAAAAAGTTTTTCTGATTTCTTCATGAAAGGAAAAGCACAAACAAATTACCAGCAAGAACAGCTGAAGACGTCATCCCAAATCTGCAATTTGTAATACTTTGATGTCAAAGTTCTTGCCAGTACAAGGATAGAGTTCCATGCCCTGCAATTCACCCACATAGCTCTATAATTTAGCTCATATAACTTATTTTATTACAAGGTTAAAATCTCATTTTATTCATTAGCTTTCTTTTCCCATTTAGGTATATAGCCAATTAAACAGAAATAAAGAAAGTTTAATGAGCTGCTAAATAGCTCACCCAAAAAAAAGTGAACTATTATGTTTCTAGATGAACTAGAATTAGTTGAAGATGGTGCAACATCTCCCTTCGATACATGGCAGCAAGAGTCAGAAACTCCCACACATTCTTGAAAATAAGGAGAATTTAAAAGAACTTCATATTATGAACACTTAATTTAATGTACAAGAAAATGCAGAAGATAAGGCTCCCAAAAATGAGAGCTGAAAATCTCTCTCCAAGACTATAATACTCTATTGTGGGATTGAAAATTCCAAAACTGAGGGATTATGAAAATGAATAACAGAACCACAAAAGATGCAGGCAATAATAAGTTAAGGCGAACCAAGAAAAGTGCGATAGACTTCTGAATTGCTTAAGGTAAAAAAAAAAATGATCTAAAGCACCAGATGATTATATAGACATCATAAATAATCATAGCTTATCCTACAGCTGCGTGAAAATTAAGTGCCAAACAATTCACAGTTAAGCTATTGGGTCTCTGATTCAACAACGTGAATGTTGGTGCATCATATATAAACCAAAACTGCAAACAGAAAATAAACATTTTATACTTTCCATCTACAAGCAAGAAGAATAACATTCCAAAAACCATTTTCGAAGAGTAGAAATAGCCAGCGTTATCAAGCAAAGTGTACATGCCAGTTGTGAGCAAATTTGTTTAAAAAAATTCTTACCACAAAAGACCAAAATATGTAATCAATGTTACTGCATATCCTGCAACACCGTTTGACTGCAATAAGCAAGTGAAAACGCATATTGAAAACCAATGTAGACACGAAGTTAACACTATGTAACACCAATGTAGACACATAGTTAACACTATGTAACTGCAGTCCTAATGTAAGTCTTGACACTAATGAATCCACTTAAAATGATGGCCTTGTCATGCATTCTACTCCTGAAGAACATCCACGCATACAGGTACAATGAAATGAAGATACGCAACCTTAGTACCTTGTATATAGGCCGATTTCCAGCAGGAGATGTTGGACCCTTGATCCTTTTTCCAGGTAACCAAAGCTTAAGCGCAGCCTCTAAAGCTGAATAACAGCCTATGATCTTCCAAGCCGTTGCTGTAGGTTTAGGCCAGAAGTCAACGAATTCTTGCAGGCCATGCAGCCTTAGGTAATCAAAGGCTTGCAATAAAGACCCATCAGCGCATATCATAGTATACCATCTGCATGCATTAATTCATTGTCAAAATATTAAGAAGACTACCAAAAGCCCAAGACATCATCCCAATTACGCAATTTGTGAATACTTCATTAAAGGAAAAGCCCAACCAAATAACCAGCACAATAAGCTACGTGATTCAATAGTGCAAGCAAACCAAATTGAGCTTTGGTTTGACAAAGAACATCTTCAAATCCAAACTGCATCAACTTCATGAATTCAACCGCTTTCAAATATTTCCCAACTTCAATTGACTAATAAGCTAAAGCATGTTCCACAAAATTCATTACCAAAGATACTTCTTCAACCATCTCATTGTACTTGTTTATATTGATGAGAACTATGGTACCAGAGCTAGCAAGGACAAAGACCCACTGATCGTGGAGAAAGGATCAATGACTAAGTCACAAACAAAGAATGTCATGGGATTACTTGTTCAAGCTACGGTGGATGAAACATCGATCACAACAAGGAAAATGACAAATTTCATAGACCATGTGTATACCACTATTATGCAATGCTCTAAAAAGCTCATCTAGGCTCGAAACTCGGACAAAAAGGCTCATTTTGCGCCTAGACGTTATTTTTTTTCCAATTCTTGAACGGTTGAATTTTTTTAGGGGTGGCAACGGGGCAGGTAAGGATGGGTCGACCATTCACACCCCGTCCCGTCGAATATTTTTGTTACTTTACCCCATCCTCATACACAATTAAAGCGGGAAGAGGCAAATTCGAGGGGGGGCGAGGCCTCTGCCCCATTTATTTTTATTTTTTTATGTCTTTAGTTAAATATTATTACTTTTTTTTTTTCAATTCATTAAAAAAACTTATGTTCTCTTTAAAAAATGATGATAAATCTATTATTTTTGTTTGATAAAGTGCTCTCCGAACCGTGCTGGATAGTGACCCATCACACGGCTCTCAAACCCAACCTGTGGTGGATCCCGGGAGACAAAGTCAAAGCGCTTGATCCTTTGCCCCATACTTTGAGATGCTCCTCCCCGTCGATCAAGGATTTTGATTCTCGTGATAGGCTTAGCTTTAAGCCGCTAGCGTTCGGTTCGGATAAGTCAAGTCCCTTCGGTCGGTTCGCTCAGGTGGTCTTCCCTTATCTTCCCTAACGTTCAGAGTTGTTCTGGTTTGAGATGAGAAAGGAGCACCGGCCGAGCGCCATGAATGAATAAGAAATTGACAGCAGAGGGAATCAATGATTCTTATTCGACCGAGTTCTAGCTAGCAACATGTCGATTACACACCGGAGGTTGGTAAGAACTGAGGGACAATGCCCCCCTAACCTAAGTGGGCCTACCAGCGAAGCAACTGGTACTTGATCGGGCGGGGGGCGGTTTGGTTTCGTGCAACGCCCTCGCAGCAGGAAGAGGCAGTTGTCATTTGAAAGGAAAGGGCTTTTTTATATATTGTATAAATAGGGTTCCAAACCTGCCCATCCTGATGAAAAAGCCCTTTCTATCTTATTAGTCAAGCCTAAACGTCCTTATTGAAAACTAAAGCGCTAACGAGCAAGAAAACGGATGCGCTAACGCGCCTTTACTAAGATTCTAATCTAAAGTCAAGGACACTCTATCATGATCTTAGGAATCTACAACTCTCTTTACTGAGCGAGACTCCATCCATATCCCTACTAGTGGTTATTTTTTCCATTCTATCATGATCAAGAATTAAGGGCCTGTTTGGTTTCTGTTTCAATTTTCAGTTTGATTTCATTTTCAGTTTTATATTTTGAGAGTTGTTAAAAACACATTTGGTTTATCATTTTGAAAACTTATATCTCAAAATAGAAAACTAGAAAATATGTTTAGTTTGAAATTTTGAAAAATTATTTTATGACATTTTTTATCTATGAAATTTGATTATTCTATTAAAAAAAACTATTTTAATATATTATCAAATAATAAATACACTTTAAAATTCTCAAATAATATATACAAGTCTATAGCTAGGAAGATACATTTGAGGGGAGGTATTGGTGTTGGTGCCTTCGGCAGGATTTATGGTGAGAGCAAGAGGAATGGAAATAGATAGAAATGATGGTTTGCGCAATCAACAAATGAAAATGGATATAGCTTTTTATTGAGAAATTGGATGATATATTCATCATGTCACAGGTTTTTATTGAGAAATTGGATGAAATGGATCTTTTGCATAATGAAATGTGGAAATAAGGGTGTAAATGTTAAAAAAAAATTGAAAGGTCAAGATGTTTTGCACAATAATAGTGAAGGGTGAGCATGTTATGTGTGTTTTTTTTTTTTTTAAATATTTTCTATACTCATCTCATTTCAAGATACTTGTGTTGTGAATTTTCTGGGTGCTATTCTCATACAAATTATTATTCCTTTTACAGTGGAAGAAAAATCACGTCCAGTGGCCAACGGGATTTTGACCAAGTTGCTGGAAGGATTGTTGTAGTTGCACCTTGATAGGTTTTAAATTAATTCTGCAGGCTTGCGTTTTTACTTGCTGGAGCATTTTGCTAAGCAGAAATCTTCAAACAATTTTTGGTTGCAAATGACATGGTCACTATCTTTCGACTTCAGTCCAAATTTGTGCAACCTTTTTTGTTTCGATATTTATAGTAAAATAAACCACCATGCCGCCAATAACGATCATTTAGTTTCCCAAAATTTTTACATTTTTATAGCAAATTGTAAAAGAATATTGTTAGACAAACTAATCCTCAACTTCTCACGCTCATGTTCACTGCAGCTGTATGTATACATTCAACACTTGATCTTCTCGGGTTGAGTTGCATTCGTCTTCGACTCCATGGACTTATTTAAAGAGCGCTTCACTGACCTGGTTCAACGAAGACAGATCAGAAAATTGAATTTGACAAAGTTCAAAATTTAGTATGCAACTAAGTGATGGAAGAACTTATGTTACCTTCTAGGGACAAAGGGCCTGTCAAAATATGGCATAGGTTGAGCCTTTGGTATGAGTTCTTTCCTCAGCCTCTTAACTTCTTCTTCTTCAGCCAACTGTCAAAACAGTCGTGTCAAAAAAAAAAAAAATTGCAAGAATCAATTGTAAAATCTTCTCAAAACTAGTTTACCTTTCGCTGTCTCTCCCTTTCCATCTTGTATTGTTGAACAAAGCTCATTTTGTCAGCCACCTTAATAGATGCAAAGAAACAAAGAATGTCACAATCTAAGAATAAAGCCCCGTTTAGCCCCCATTATTTCCCATTATAATGAGAGGAATAGTAATTTTTTTGTTTGTGTAAAATTATTTTACTAGGGAATGTGTGGTTGATAAGAAGAAAGAGAAAAATGAATTATAATTTAATGGGGACCAAACGGGGGCTAAGAATAACTAAGCTTGGTCAAGAAGGAAAAAATGTACCTGATGATCAAATTCAGCACGTTCAACAGCCCTAATGTTACTGTGCAATACCAGATCCACAGGCCTTGTATTGCCTTTGACTGAAGGCTTCACCAAACACTGAGATATCACAAGTTAAATCAATTTAGTCAAGTCTTGAATGAAAATGAAGGTTGGGTTTGCATTTAGGCTACTACTAATCAACCTGAAGGTCTTTGAAATGCACGATTTTTTATCAAAGACAGCAAGCATCATGTTATCAAACAATCGTGTCAAATTGCTCAATATTGAATTTCCACTAGGAAGTTAAAAAGAGTTCTAATAATTACTTTAGATTATAGTATCGTGACTACTAAGCTAAGCTCCTGAGCGCTAGCTTCATGAGATGAATATTACATTTCTGCATACTACTTACAATATAGCAACGTATCACAAAAGTTTTGGGTAAGTTTCAAAACTAGGTTGTGAAAAATGTAAAATATGTCTGTTCTTAACAATCGATTAGCATGTAGCTACAAAAAAAATGGTGGCCTTTTCGTGTCAATTGGCAACTCGTCAGGTCTCGAAAGTTTTCTTTTAGTGAGAAGTCCACGATTAAACATTGAAGACACCAAAAGAGAATTTTCTTCGATGCTGTAATATCAAAAGTTATTACATTCTTCAATAATTAACTATTATAAAAAAATACATTAGCAGGAATGATAGAACCTTTATTAGTAATTTCAATTCCAAACAACAAATTTGCAGAAAAAGGAAGTCTGTAATATAAATCTGGTTTGGCTGAATATCTGACCTCAAACTTTTGGAGGATTGATACAAACATGAATGAATAGAATTTGGTCCTCAAAAGGGAAAAAAAGCAAAGCAGGTCTAAATGTGTCCTGCTTAAAATTCCTAGGCCTGTCTTAACTTGATAAAGCCTTCATGCCACAATTAAATGAAAGAAATCATGTAAAAGTCATGCGCTCATTGAAAGAAAAGAAATGAAATAAAAAAAATTCCACCCTAATTTTGATTCCTAAGTTCACCATACAGAATTGAGAAGTCTTATCTCTCCAGGTTATAAAGATACCTCTGGTTGATCTGTTGTCAGTGGAAGACCTTGAGCAACTGGTATCCGCAACTTCTCCTCTTCCTCCACTATTTCTTGCGCCTTCTTCATGAATTCTTCCTCCTTGCATCTTCCTCTTTGCTGCAGTAGATGCAAATGAAAAACTTATGTAATTTCAAATTTGACTTAATGTATAGTTTGTAAACAAGCGACATTCCTTGGAGCTCAACCCTGCTCCATTATTGTAAGTTCTATATTTATTTAAGCGGTGCTAAATGAATTTGCTTAGGCTTAAGTGTTTCTGTTCCATTTATCTGTACAATTGTCTATGCACTTGATTGAAACGCAATAGTGGTTTCAGTGGAAGTAGAAGAGAAGTTAAACCTTTTTCCAAGCTCTACAAAGGACCCCGGGGTGCCATGTAATGTATCTAGCGTTCCACTCAACTTGCCCATTAAGGACCTGTCTGGTGCAAATTAAAATCAGCAAGGAATGGATTTTATTACCGTTTAGTTTTAAAAAATGGGACCCACTCTCTCACAACAGAGTCAACATTTGCGGCCATAACGTTCCAAATTCTAATTAATAGTGTTCCCAGACAATGCCTAAATTCGCCCAATTGAAATAGGTCTTATAAGTTAAAGAGTTTTATAAATAAATATAATTAGCTTAGTAGCACAAAATGTCCCTACGTTTGGCCTATAGTGTCGTCTCTACGTTTCAATTTTTTACATTTTCACCCCTATTTCCACATTTCATTTCGGAAAACATCCATTTTCTCAATAAAAATGTGTAATAAAAAATATACCCTCTTATTTAAATTAAAAAAATTATAAATGAGTCCCAAACAAATAATTAAAACTAAAACAACAAAAATAACCGCCGGCCTCCATCTTCTTCATCTTCTTCCCCCACCCTATTTCACCCCACTCCACTTGTTATTTTGGAGACTTCATGGAGCCGCCGGCCTCCATCTCACAAACCACCACCCAACCGCCATCCAGAGCGTCGGAACTCTCACCACAAACAGCGGCTATCAACCCTCCAACAAACTAAAGATTTATATGGCCAAAATCAACCAAAAACGTAGCTAATCGTGCGCACATCAATTTCAACACCGGGTTTCCACCGTCACAGACCACCCATTCCAACTTCGCCATATCATGTCATACCTGCTATGATAATGAGCTATATAAATTTTTTGATTTAATTATTTTATTATATAAAACAAAAAATTTACTTAATTAATAGTAAAATATAAATTTACTATTTTAATTGGTTTTGGGAATCATTTGTAATTTTTCAAAAAATTTGGACCTATGGTTGCAATTAATTTTTATTTTCTTTTATTTTTGTTTTATTTAAATAAGAGAGTATATTTGTCATTTCACATATTTTTATTGAGAAAATGGATGAAAATTGATAAAAATGATGTTTTCAGCAATGAAACGTGGAAATAGGAGTGAAAATGCAAGAAATGTAGGGACGTTTTACACACTAAAGGACAAACGTAGGATGTTTTGTACTAATAAACCAATATAATCCCGTTTCCAACTTTATTATGTTGTTTATAACAGCTTTTCCATTAATCTAATTTAGATTCTACATTGGCTTGAAAATGCAGGCTAGTGTTATGGATGCCACATAACTTGATTAAAACAGATGATGCTCACTCTTTTATTTGTCATTGACCAAGAGCGGCAGGGTATCTGAACCATTGTGTCCTAATTTTACAGATAAGTCCATTACGAAGCCACTCATCCTACTAGTGCAACCCTTCCACATCTACCTTGAACAGTTGAACTAATTGGGCATAGACAACAGTTTGTGCAAGTGTCAGTCAAGCCTTAGATGAAAAATGAACAGGCTTGTACATGAAGGGGCATACTAAAGACATAATTTAAACTAATAAGTTTGTTCCCTTTCTAAAAGTTT
The DNA here is from genome assembly GCA_019097785.1 of Fraxinus excelsior. Taxonomy (NCBI): domain Eukaryota; kingdom Viridiplantae; phylum Streptophyta; class Magnoliopsida; order Lamiales; family Oleaceae; genus Fraxinus; species Fraxinus excelsior. Next base: position 2,189,307 of record CM032623.1, on the reverse strand, counting down.
TAAACTTTTAGATGAGGTGGTTCGGCAAAAATGTAAACTTCATCAGCTTTTCTGCAACTCTCCTGTGGTCAGTTATAACCAGTCAAGTAATATTCAACTAATATGTTGAGCGATAAAAATTCCACAATCAAGATTCACATCATAGGCATGAATGCAACACACCTCTGTTCTAAGCATGAAGGACTTTTGAGAGGTTGCTTTAAGCTGCCTTCTCCCATGTCTTCTTACTGATGTTCCAGATGATTCAAAGCTCTGTAGAATTCAAAAAATAGATATGATTGTTTAGGGGAACATTTTTTTCTAAAAGAAAGAGAGATTGTGGATAAAAACTTCTTACTTTTCTCCTGTTTCTTTGACCACCACCAGCAGTTTTGCTTGAAATGTTGAAGCTTCAAAGTTGTAGAATTTACTCATTTAGAACTAACATAAAACCAATTAGCAATTGTTTGATTATGTCAAAAATCAACACAGTAGCTACTACCCTCACTAACCTTCCTTGGCTGCTTTCTAAGGAAGAAGAACGGTGGGAAACTGAATCCAAACCTAAGCTCTTTAATGTGAGGAAAACATCTGAGGGACAAATTAAAGATGGGGAAACCTGTGTTTCAGCAACCTCAATATGTTCTTTCATTTCTGTATTAATATCCTCCACTTCGTCCACATCCTTATCCTCAGAATTGCTTGATTTTGGAATTGAAAGAAGTTTCTCGAATGCCTTCACCAAATGCATCACTTTTCCAGACCCTGGCTCCAGTATACACTCACTATCCTCTTTTAACTGCCTTCCCCTTCTTCTCTTAATAACAGTTTCACCATTCACCTCACCCTTGTCTATATCATCCTTATTCATCGCATTGATCATATATAAATCATTATTTCGCTCCACTTTGCCTCCAAATCCTTTGGCAATCTCAGGGTTTTGACTTGCAGGGTTAACTTCAATCCCCCTATTTGAAGAATCCTCATCACACAACTTCTCTAAATCCACCCTATCATCATTTTTACTGCGATTATTGAAGAACTCTTCCTGAGAAGCCCTCAGGCTCTCATAGGCCACACACAAACACTTGGATTTTCCCGTCCCGTTCTTACACTTGTTACATTCCACTGGTGCTGATGTCGAAGAATCCGCTTCCAACTTTCCCGATTTCTTCTTTGCAATCAAGAATTTCCTCTGCCGAATCTTCTTCACCGGTGAAGGTGACGCCATTTGACCACTACCGGTAGGGTTAGGGTTTCTAGAGGTAGATATTTTGGAGCGGACGCTTTTTGCAGACTTGATGCATGGAGAATTAAATGATTTAGAACATGGAGAAGATACGTTGGGATTGAAATTTTCTAATTGTTTTGAAATTTCACTAGATTTTGATCGGTTCGATTCTTTTGCAGGCGTAATTGCTCTGGCGGTTTCAGAACCTGAATCCATCAGAAAGCTCGCCGGATGATTGATAAAACTCTGGGTTTTCAGAAAGAAACAACAAATTGTAACGAAATTGAGTTTTTGTTTTCGCAGTTAGAGTTTCATTGATTGATGGAAATGGAAGGGAAATACAAGATCGTTGAGTTCCGGACGCACGATTTATAACGGCTAGTTTACGGGGCTATGTTTTGAAGCGTTGGATGTATCGTTTGAATGATTCTATGATTTTGGACCGTTAGTTTCTGCTGATTTAGAGAGGGAGAACATCTTGATTAGAATAATGCTGGTTAAATAGGATTTATTTAAACAATTGGCCTAATTTTCATGTACACCCCTTCAACTACGGTAAACTTGCATTTAGGCCCAAAACTATGGGAAAAGAGGTAGGACTGGTAAGAAATTTCTATTGCAAAAGCAGATTATCGAACAGTTTAACGACCTCAATAGACTATCTTCATACTTTAAACACATTTTATTTTTTTAATGAGCATCTATCTACTGAATTTGCGATTGATTAAGGGAAGTTAGCCCCGTCTTAAGTTATGGATTTTTTGAAACTCATTTTCTACAAATTACACATTTCTTAATAAGGCCTCATTTGATCTGCATTATTATCTCATTAAAATGAAAAATATGACTGTTATCCATCACATCAATATTTAAATTCAAATTTTCTATCTCTTGTGTGGGCCCCAATAACGATTATATTTTTCATTCTCATTCTAAAATAATTTGGTTCAAACAGGGGGCTAAATATAATTTTGCACGTGGATCCACAATTTTTTTACTTTTAATCACATATTCTCCAAAAATACCAATTTCACAAAATTTATATCAAACATGCCCTTAATAACTATTACCACAATTATAGAAAATTAGGTCTAGCGTGTTTTGGCACGACGACAAATTCACCTACCATCTATTTCTTTATCATTAGCAAGAGTCATCTTCAACGTTTCAAGTTTGTAGCGTATTAATCTCTCGTGGGCAATTTTCATCTGCTCGGCCATTTAATATCTTTATTCTCAATCAAAATGAAAAAATAAAAATAAAAATTTCGCCCTATGTCCTCAAATATATTATTGATTTCTCTAAAGATTTGATTGAAAAGGATATTTAAATGCAATCACATGATTGTACCTTAAATCTCACTCATTTCTTTTGGTACATTCTTAACTTTAAAGTTATCTTGGTGTACGTTTTTAATTCAGATATTTAAATCTCGATGGTGATTATGACACGTGCACAATTGTCATATATAGACTATAAAGATTTCAATCTAAAAATTTAATTCCCGTTTTCAACAAGTTAATTCGTTAAAGACGTGAAAAAACTGAATTTATAAATGGGAAATAACATTACGACACGAGTCTCTCATGGGTAGTGAGATCGAATATTGACCCATTTTTGTTAACAAAATTATTGTCTATTAGGCATTAGCATTGATTAAAAAAAAAAAAATCTAAAATAAAGGTTAGAGCCGTTGGATCACATTCCAAATGCCGGGCCGGGCGGTTCAAGCCAAAAATTCGGGCACCATCCGGGAAGCGCACAGTACACCTCATAGCCATGCCAGCTTGACAGTGGTGGTGCATGCACTGCACCGTTAGTCAAAACGCGTAGAAAAAAGCATTATTCTTTTTCTCCACTACCCAAAATTACAGTCAATTTTTATTTTATTTATTTCTCAATTTAGCCCTCGCAAAACTTGTACCAAATTGGGATTTTGTTGTCATTTTCCTGGGTAGACCTTGGATCCCAACGACTATATAAACAGGTGCCCGCTTTCTCTAACGCATTACACTTCACAGATCGGCTTTTCTCTCTATTTTTATAGTTTTGGAAATCAGAAGGTGCGAACTTATTTTCGTATTGTTAATTTCGGTGTTTGTACGTGTTGGCAGACATGAAAATGAATTGATTTGGTGATGAGTTGTTGGAGAAATTTGAATGAGTTATGTGCTTGATTATTTACGTCTGATCTGAATCGGAGTTGTCGGTATATTTGATTTGATATTAGTGATTTCAGATTAATTGATTTAGGTCTCTTTTTTTGTTGCGTAATTGTAATTATTGTTTAATTATGTGATTGGTTTAGATCTACAGGAGCTTCCCGATTCTGTTGTTTATCTGAATTTCTGCTGGTTAAAATATGAGTTAAATTGTAAAGTAGTGTCTTTAGAGATCATTGCATGTAAATGCACGGTGCTCTTGTGAGATTTGCTCAGAATTTCTAGAATTGTTATGCTTTGTGATGAGATTTTAGAATTTTGTATAATTTTACCAGTGCTTGTTTCATGTGCACGCATCAGATTCCAAAGTGCACAAGTTTTATGTGTGGATATTGGGGGCTTGGGTCTTAGAATTGGAATGAATCTTCTGCCCACAAAATTCATACCAGATTACCTGCTTACTGTTATCTTCTGATTTAAGGGAAACAGATGGCCATTTAATTACTTCCCCCACCAGAATCATACCAGATACCTGTTTTCTTCATTTTAATTGAAAAAAATGGCCAGACAATTACTTCTCCGTTCTATTAGGGGTAGAACAGTTATGTAACGGATACCCCCATTGTAAATTATCTATCCCAGTCCTCAATAGGCTCTATCTTTTCAAGGGTATGTTGTGAAATTGTCATGATTCTGTTATGAGGATGATTGTTTTTTGTGCAAAGTGATAGGCATGTATGTTCCAATAAAATTACATTTAAACACAAGTTTTATGAGAAACATATTGCAGCCTTTTTTTATGGTGTAATGATTGCTGTGTTAATGGATGGTATATTGAATATATTTTGTGGTATTCCAAAAGCTGCCTGAGAAATTCCATGCTATATTACCATGTTGATTAGCTAAATGATCCCCACATTATGCATCTGATTTTTTGAAGCACAATCTGACAAATCTTCATGTGAAAACTGTTTCCAGAGTGCTGAAACAGAGGGAAAATGGTGAAGATTTGCTGTATTGGCGCTGGTTATGTTGGAGGCCCCACCATGGCTGTAATAGCACTTAAATGCCCTAAAATTGAAGTTGTCGTCGTTGATATTTCTGTTCCTCGTATCAATGCCTGGAACAGCGATCAGCTCCCCATTTACGAGCCAGGCCTTGAGGATGTTGTGAAGCAGTGCAGGGGCAAGAACCTCTTCTTCAGCACAGACGTGGAGAAACATGTCGCTGAGGCTGATATTGTCTTTGTTTCAGTTAATACTCCCACCAAGACTCGGGGTCTAGGAGCAGGTAAAGCTGCAGATTTGACATACTGGGAAAGTGCAGCTCGCATGATTGCTGATGTGTCAAAATCTGACAAAATTGTGGTCGAGAAGTCGACTGTTCCTGTCAAAACAGCTGAGGCAATAGAGAAAATTTTGACCCACAACAGCAACGGAATCAACTTTCAGATTCTCTCTAACCCAGAATTTCTTGCTGAGGGAACTGCAATTAAAGATCTTTTCAACCCTGACAGAGTTCTCATTGGAGGCAGGGAAACCCCGGAAGGTCTGAAGGCAGTTAAAGCACTGAAGGATGTTTACGCCCAATGGGTCCCTGAGGATCGCATACTCACCACTAATTTATGGTCTGCGGAGCTCTCGAAGCTTGCTGCCAACGCATTCTTGGCTCAAAGAATCTCATCAGTCAATGCAATGTCTGCTCTTTGTGAAGCTACTGGTGCTGATGTGTCACAAGTGTCATATGCTGTTGGTACTGACACAAGAATTGGCCCCAAGTTCCTTAATGCTAGTGTTGGGTTTGGTGGATCTTGCTTCCAGAAGGACATTCTGAACTTGGTTTACATTTGTGAGTGCAATGGTCTTCCTGAGGTTGCAGAATACTGGAAACAAGTAATCAAGATTAATGACTATCAGAAGAATCGTTTTGTCAACCGTGTTGTTGCCTCTATGTTCAACACAGTTGCTAACAAGAAAGTTGCCATCCTTGGATTTGCCTTCAAGAAGGATACTGGTGATACTAGAGAAACCCCTGCTATTGATGTTTGCAAGGGACTCTTGGGGGACATGGCCCGGTTGAGCATTTACGATCCTCAGGTTACTCTGGACCAGATCCAGAGGGACCTTACCATGAAGAAGTTTGACTGGGACCATCCCCTTCATCTTCAGCCGATGAGCCCTGCCACAGTAAAGCAAGTTAGTATTGTTTGGGATGCTTATGAGGCAACTAAGGATGCACATGCTGTTTGTATTCTCACTGAGTGGGATGAGTTCAAAACTCTCGATTTCCAGAAGATGTATGACAACATGCAGAAACCGGCCTTCATTTTTGATGGACGCAACGTTATCGATCCGGCTAAGCTAAGGGAAATTGGATTTATTGTGTACTCAATTGGCAAGCCACTGGATGCTTGGCTCAAGGACATGCCTGCTGTTGCATGAACAGCTCTCTTTGATTGAACGTTGTTCGGGTTAGGACCAAAGAATATAGTTATGAGGCACATGCTGGATTTACTATTTTTTTATCAGTTTTTGATTTCTCTTATATTACCATATATACTCTGAAGATCCCTGAATCATATATGGTCTAAATTTGGAAGCCTAATGTTTTATCTTTCCGAATTGTTTTTTGTTGGTTTATATATTGGTGAATTTTCGAAAATTATTTTTTCTTTTTAGTTTATAATTGTAATCTAGTGGTCCTCGACTTTTAGTTTATTAGGTTTGATCCTAAATTTAACCCTACCTATTGATACCCTAATAGCGTAATTATCATAGACTACAAGGCTATTGAAATCCAAATTGGTCAATGACTCAGCCAGGATATCAGGTCAGCAAGTTATCTGTCAAGTGGTGGGTTAATGGTTCAACATCATCCATTTAAATAGAAATACAAAGAAAATTTTATATATGTTATTTTAAAAATTAAGATTTCTTATGATGGTAAGTGTGATGGGTGCGGGCGGGCGATGATGATGATGTAACAATAAATATTATAAGTGGTGGTGATGATGTCAATGGTTGCTCTGAAAATAAAGAGAATGATTAGGCTGTCAGGCTTTGGCTCACAGATTCCTGCCAGGGTCAGACACATGGGGTGGGGTCCCATTTTTATTTTTTATTTTTTAATTCATTGGGTGGGGCTCTCGCTACAGTGAGGGGGTCTGGAAAGGAAAACCTGGTAATGCAGCAAAAATGGAAAATAAAAGATAACACATGTGTAGTTTGTGTAATATAATTTTACAAATGTTAACAGCCTGCTACAAGATTACTATATAAAAAAAAAAAAAAAAATTAAAGTAAAAAAGGCTTTTAAAAGTATGAAATTAAATTTTTGAGGGTACAATTTGTGAGTTGTTCCCTTTTTTAATCTTTTATTTGGACAAGGGCCATAGTTGCCAGCCTAGTCATTTTTAAGCAGTAGTATCAATGTCTTCCCATTCATAGATTAAGAGAAATATTTACACATAATTGTGTAACACAATTCAAGAACTCAAATCATCCAAATAAGGAATTATTTACTCCATCTCTCAAATAATAATGTGTTTCAACTAATCAGAGTAAAAAATTATATTATACACAACCAATTGATAGTCTTTACACCAAAAATCATGAAAAATTAATCGAGTTTCACTCATCAAGGGATCGTGTACTAGAAATTGAAAACTCAAACCTTCCGCAGCATGATGTTAGACTTAGCGCCGGTTTGAGCCCCATTTTGACTAAAAATACAATTTAGAATAGTATATTGATGGAGAATGTATGATTCAAAAAATAAGGAAAATTTTTGGATTTACGTGTAATATTATTTTATTGAAAAGTGTGGTTGAAAAAAAAAGGAAAAAATATTTTAAAAATGATGGGGATCAAACTTGAGAGGAAGCCCGTAGAATTTCAGCAGAATAAACACATTTGTGGGTCCGTGCATTTTTTAAATTTTAAATACATGGTGGGTCTGCGCATTTGTGTGTATTCTAGCCAAATTCTGGTGAGCTTCTTTCGGTACATGAGGGAAAAAACTTGAAGTTAAAATCGTTTGAAGTTTATGTTGATCAACGAGGACATGAGCGATATTATTGACGTTCCAACTATTCTAATAGAAAATATCCAACACATTTTGACGACTCTAATCAGAGCAACGGCACATGATGACAAAGCAAAGAATCAAGAATAGTTAGGGCAGCTGGCTCCAGTGTTAAACAAACACATTTGTAGATTAACCCAAAACGATTTCCCGTCTTTCTCCCCAGCGTGTATTATACCGCCAATCACTCGCCCCCATCGAGCAAATCTTTTAATGCCCAAATCAATTTACTCTTTTTCAAGCACTAAAAGTCATTACAAAATACAAATCATGGAATTACTTTCTCATTTCCAGTGAGCAAAATAAGCTGTGATGACTGGTCCGCGTGTCATTTCTTTGCTTCCATGCAAGGCTACCTTTCTTCTACTATAAGCCCAAAGGCCAAAACCACCATCAGGATTCAAGATTTTAGTGAGAGAGAGTCTGTGTGTGTGTGTGTGTGTGTGAGTTAGAGAGAGAGAGAATTCAGTATGTGTCCTGTTTTATCGGAGCATATCACTGCCAAACAGTCCTTTATCTCTTCATTTAGATATTTCATTTTCTTTGGGCTAATGAAGAGTTTAATAGAGACTAGACCACTCTTTATAGGAGGTTCATTTTAACAACTTTTCAGTTACCAGATCTTCTTCTTGCTAATCCATAGTCAGTTTTTTTTCCTGATCTGATTTTCAAGCGATCCTCTGTTTCATAAAATTCTTGGAGTTTTTTTTTTTTCTTAATTGGATGTTAGATTCAGCATAATTTTTATTTTTATTTTTAGAAAAATTGAGTTTTCTTGAATTTGGTCGTCTGGGTTTTTTGCTTTAGCAATGGAAGAAGCGCAAGAACTGAGGCATGTGTGCAAAATATGTAGCAAGGTTTGCTGGAGTGGTAAGTCATTGGGAGGTCATATGAGGGTTCATTCAGCCTTGATTTCAGCTATGAAAAAAGAAGCAGCTGAAGTCAAATTCGACAGCCAAATGGTTTCAGAAGGGGGCGATGATCAAGAGGTTAGGTTTCAAAACTCCAAGAATCAATCAAACAGTACTAATTTGGATCGAGAAAATATAAAGAATTGTGGGAGCAATATGGGTGATGATGATCCGAAAACTAGCTACGAATTAAGGGAGAACCCGAAGAAATCTCGGAAGGACTTTGATGCCAAACATGGAGATACATCAAGGAATGGGACTTGTAAAGAATGTGGCAAAGTGTTTCCGTCTTTGAGAGCTCTATCTGGTCATATGAGATGTCATTCGATCAAGAAAACCACGGAAAATCAGAATCACTGTAAGGAATGTGGGAAAGGGTTTGATTCAATGAGAGCTCTGTTTGGTCATATGAAGAGTCACTCCAACAAATCAAGAAGAGTCGCTGCTGAGAGTTCGTCGGACTTGGATAATTTGTGCCCCCTTCGAAAAAAGCGAACTAGGATAATATGTAAGATTGATCCTACTCCCTCTTCTAGTGTAGTTGATTTTAGGGAAGTAGAAGAAGTGGCTCTGTGTTTGATAATGCTGTCTAGGGGTGTGAAGAATTGGGATAGCTCTAAATCAGGTACAGAATCAACTGGTTGTGATTCTGCATTTTTTGTAGACGAATCAGTTTGTAAAGATAAAGGAGTTGATATCAATGAAAGTGGAGATCCATCATCTGATGGCAATAAGGTGTGGAAGATGGGTAAATTAGAAGGAAAGCTCGATCCTCACGTTCTTGGTTCTGGAAATGCTTGTTCTGAGAAGCATGTGCCTTGTTCTGATGATTTGAATTCGGGTTTTTCTAGTCGAAATGAGATGAAACTTAATTCGGAAAATTCTGATGGTGTGTTGAAATCTAGCTGTTGCGACAAAGCGTTACTTGGCGGCCATGATTCAGAGTTTGGAAAGTATCTTTCTGAAAATGCTCACAGTAATCCTAAAATGTTAATAGATTTTGATGAGAAGTTCGACTTAAAGATGGTTGGTAGTAGCTCTTCAGTCGAGGTGGATGCCTGCTCGTTATCTGTTGCTGAAGCTAACTACAAGATTGAATGCACTGGTGTTGCAAGTTTTGAGTGTCCAATATGCTTGAGGGTCTTTTCATCTGGCCAGGCTTTGGGTGGTCACAAGAGGGTTCATTACAGTGGATTTACTGAAAACAAAACTAGTAAACCTTTGGCAATGGACTGCGATTTTGATCTTAACTTACCTATCAGTATTGCTGAAGGCGAAAAGGACGGTGCTGAAATCAACCAATGGTGGTTCGGGACTAGGCAGGAGCCGATGATCACAGATTGAGAAACTAACGATCCACATTTTCCATGAGGTGATGCATTGATAAACTGATTCAGTTGATCAAGATTCTATTCATACTTTAGGATACATCTTTTGAATTTTATCTTTTCAGCTTGCAGATATTCATAGTACAGTGAATTTCCTTTTAGTTTCCATGTCTTTGTCTAGTACCAATTGCAGCAGAGATATGAGTTCAACTGTTGCATTTTTTTTTTATTTTTTTTTGAGACATCATGGAACAGAAGTACAATGCTTTTGCTTTTGCTTTCGCTCTATGTTCATTAATTTTTCCAAAAATCACTAGCGCTTATTCGAATTGAATCTTCTAAATCTTCATTCCAAGCTATATAGGAATGCACATTTTGTACGTAATACTACTCGACTCAACTGCATCAAAGTGTTGTTGAAATTATTAAGTCTGTTCAGTTGGAAGGGAACATGATTGATGTTCCTTAAACCTATATAAAAATGCAGAAGAAGGTGGTTGTTAGTCACCTACCTTATACATCTCAGTTCCAAGTCTTTTCCTTATAGTTTGAATATATCTTTATATAAAATATATGTAATTTATTTATGTGTCAGTGTGTGTTTGTATGTTCTTTTTTTAATGAAAACTTTTTCTTGCAAGAAAAGTTATGTTGTAGACCTGGCTTCAGTGTTGGAATCAATCTTTTGACTTGGCCAGTTGGCCTTATTTAAAAGTGCATAAAACCTTTTGATGCAACTTGATTTATCAGAAGACAACGTGAGTGTTCAAATGCCCAAAAATCTCAATGTTTTGGGTTACTCTACCTATCAAAGTTTAGACCCATGTCCCATTTAACGATGTTTTTACTTTTGCTTCCTTCGGTTCTTATAGAAAAATTTCTTGAATAATCTATCTTAAAACTAAATTACTCTAAAAACTTATTTCTGGTCAGGCAAAATACTTTCAGAAAATTATTCAAACATGTTCAAAAGCAGCTTTTTAATATCAAAAGCAACTTTTGACTTTTGAAAAGTCTTGTCGGATGAATCCTCAATTTTAGTGAAAAATGGTTTGGAGGATCTACATTGTCCTGCCGTGCTTAAAAAGTAACTTGAAATTAAGTTACTTGTAAGTAAAATTTTATTTTTGAATGTATTGAAGTCACTTTCGTCTTAATTACAAGTGAGGAAAGTTATTTTGATGGCAAGTAAGAGATGCTTTTCAAATTAAATAGCTTTAATTGTAAGTAAGGAGGCCAAGGTCCCTACCTATTTCCTTGCTCTACTTGATGCTTAATTGTCCATTTCTTTGGCTAACAAAGACAGATAAAAACTAATTGGTAGATTTTTCCACTTCTCTAGTATTCTATTATGATATATCTTGAACTTTCAATGACAAATTAACAATGTAAAATATTTTGCGATTGTTTAGATGAAATTATAGGTGGCTGAAGTTAGAGCTGTGTTTGGAAAACATTTTTAGGAAGTTATAATTTGCTACTATTATCGATCAAAGACAAATGTTAACTTCAATAACATAATCACACTTGCTACTCAAGATCACTTTTCAAACAATCAAAATCAAAGACGCTAAATTACCTTACCGTCACAATATCGAAAATAAAAAGAAACAATTCTATTAAATTATACTTTTAGAAAATATCTCAAGATTTCATTTTTAATAAAATAAGCTTTATCAATAAAAAATTACTTTCCTTTCAAAACTATACCAATGTTTTGTCTCGTGTTTTAAAAACTCGATCGCTTTTTATCCATACAATTTGAGAGACCTATAAGTACTATTCAATTATTCATCACACATTTCTGAGTATTTATTTTTATGTATTATAGAAGTTTATTACTTTTGATAGGTTTCAAACAACCCATTACAAATTAACAATAATTAGTAAGAGTCTGGCAATGCTCAATTACTCTACTTTTAGTGTAATTGAGTTCATTCTTTAGCGTACAGACAGATGAAACTAGTTTGTACATTCGTCTACTTTTCCAGTGCTTTATTCGGATAGATTTTGAATTATCAATGACATATTATTAATAATAATTTACATGAATCTTATTATGTAAAACATTTTTATCTCGATTATATGTCGAATGCGGCATAGTCTTTCCGGAATGAGGTAAAAAGAAACTTTTTTTATCAATTTTCCACTTCCTCCTTATGAGATTCGAAACTTTGCTCGTGTTGGGTTTTGTTAAAAATCAAAATTTTAATATATTTTGATAAGAATTAATGAAATATTTAATTTAAAAGTTGATAAAAAGATTAAAAATATACATTTATTAATGCATTAGTAGTTTGGTTTCAAAAGAAGAAAAGAACCCTCATCCACTAGATTTTAGTGCGCTAAATAATTATCCTTTCCCCATATGGATTTTAGTACGAAAGGTACTACACCGAGACTTTCATTTTCATTTTCTTCTTTCTTTGTCTTTATAGTGAAGATAACTTCAAATGATTTATGTTCTTTACGCAAAAAAGTCTAGCTTTATTTTAGGTAGAAGGCTTATTCTATTATAGTCAAGCTTGTAGAACATAGAGTCTTTGGCCCGACATTGCACAAATACGATCCAAACATATGTTATCATATATATGTGTGGATATATCGTGCATTAAGGACCAACCACCTTCTCCTTCCCAGGAAACCATTTGCTTTTGAATTTCTTAAACTGCTTTAGTAAAGGGGGGATCATATCATAGCACTTTAAGAAGGGAACTATTGAAACTTCCAGCTTTTCACCTATATGGATTTCGTGACAAGAACTGAATTGATGATAAAATAAAATCCTGAATCGCCAATGGTGATTCAATTGATGATGAAGAAATAAAATTCTTGGTTCAATTCTCCGCCATAACGACAGAAAAAGGGATTGATCAAATTACGGAACACCGCCTTCTATATCAATCACCAAGTCCAAATTGAAGAATTAACCAGATTCAGAGTGCGCAATACAAAAAGTGAAGTAGCTCCTACCCACATGAGAGCATTTGTCTAACTGCATTTTCCAACTGAAATGAAATATTACTACCAAAATGAAATTTTACACTAAGAATAATCCTTAGAAGACACGATCCCAAGTCGATATGGGTGCTCTACTTTAGTGTGATTGAAAAGACTAGGTTAGGTTTGATAATACCTAAAACAAATGAAAAGAGATCGAAGTCGATAATTGGCAGTTGGCAAGGACTTCGATCCCCCAAAAAAAGGGTTCCGAAATAAGTCTTCGAGTGGTGAAAGCTTAAAGATAAACTTCGAATATTATGATCTGTCTCTAGTATCCCACCTCTATCTATACCTTTTTGCTGGGATAGATGAGCTTAACTACTAGAAATGACTCAATCCATTTAGATGAGGAACCATGTCAATTTTATTCATCGTAAAGATACTTTTATAGCTACAAAAGAGGTGGATAAATATAAAAAGAATATGAATGCTAAAGCTCCGATAATTAATTAGCACACAAGTCCACATCTTTCATTTTTTGACATTTTTACACTTATTTTCACCTTCATTGCACAATTTCATTTTCATTCATTTTCTCTATTAAAAGTCTTGAAATGACAAATATACTATTTTGTTTATATAAAATAAAAACAAAAAGAAAGAATTAAATGCAACCCCGGTTTTTGAAAAAGTGCAAACGAGAGCTAAATAAATTATTAAGCCCCTAATTGTCAACCATTAATCTAAAATCCTGTTTACTACAGTAAAATTTTCTACCACACATTTATCAAGTAAAATATTCTACACACAAATCAATAAACTTACTTTAAATTTCAACTACACATTCTTCAAAAAATACTATTCAAAACTCTATTATTCTCCCAATAATGAGGGATAAACAAGCTCTAAAAGGGTAATAAGCACGTAATGTCAATACCTTTCATTTTTTGGTATTTTACCCTAAATAAATTATTAAAAGTGCAAACTTTAATCATAATGATGGTTTTACGCAATTAAATATATAATTAAGGGTGAAATACAAAAAATGAAAACTGAAAAGTATGGATATTATGTGCTAATTACCCTTTTAATAACTTATTTAGGATTCGGATGAACTTTTTTTAAAAAAAAATTGGGTCCGTGATTGCAATTAGTTCTTTTTTCTTCTTTTTGTTTTATTTAAACAGAATGACGTATTCGTCATTTATAATTTTCAATTGAGAAAATGTATAAAAATGATATTTTGCGTAATAAAAGGTGAAAATAAGTTGATTTTTTTTTTAAAAAAAATGAAAGATAATAACGTTTTTCACGATAATAATGAATCTTAAGGATGTTGTGGGCTAATTATCAAAAATAATTTACTATTTAATATCAAGCCACTACTACCAACTCCTACACGAAATTACACTTTCAGCAAGGTGGCTTGAAATGCAACACCATCCAGCCCTAAACCCTAACCCGAATTTGGACCCGTATTTCAGCCATGCCTACATGGGTTATTCCATAAAACATAACTCTAATTCCGAAACCCTAAACCCACCCGTTCACATAGGTGTTGATACCCATAACACATTGGTTCAGCCGTACCCTCCTAGGGTTGATCCTCCATATGTGCCGCAGCAAGGACACAGCTTTAACGCACAACAGCCAGTGGTCGCTGCTAATACTGCCGTGCCATATTATCAGGAACCTAATGCAGCCGCCGTGCAGAATTGGGTGGCCGCTGTCTGGCAACTTGGGACAAGTCTTGGTGCAGCTGTACGTGGATTTATGTTCCCAATTATTATGATTTTGAATTCTCGTTCTTCGGTTTGTTGATTAATCCTAAATTGTCATTTTGCTGAATTTTGATTAATGTTGTCAAGGATATAGAGTCATAGACAGATATATTTACGTGTGAATCTTTTTGTTTGGTTATATGTTCATGAATGTAGCCAAATTTGGTGTTTGTTGTAGTTCTTGTTTGCACTTAAGGAATCCGTAGATCTGGGAGTTTTAACTAATTCAGCCTTTTTAGAACATTAACACTTGCGTTCTTGAAGATAATGGATTTGAAATGCTTATTGCTGAAGATGTTTTTATATTTTTCAGAGTTCTGAATCAAAGTTGGTGTTTTTCAACCATTGGTTATCTGTCAATTGATTGCTCTCTGCTAATCAAATGCTATGTCATTGTATTCAAAATTATTGTTGGTTTTCGCCAGTGTTAGCATCCTTATTTATGTTCTCTCCAAGTTTGAGTTTATCAATGACGAGGTTTGATCACCACATAACCGATGAAAGGAACTATAGAACGTGAATGCATTGAATAAATAGAGCTTTTTTTAGCAAATTGAATGTCTGAACTTTAGGTTACATTGTTGAATCAATCATTCTGTTGAATATGGAAGGGAATATATACCATGTACAATGCATGCCTGAATCTATAAGAGAATCACGTGTGCACAATTTTTTTTTTCCTGGATATATCCAAAATTGCACAAGAATCATGATTTTCCTCAATCACAAGCAAGATTATTTTGATCTCTGTATATCATTGCATTTTTAAATCGTTCTATAATAATTCACCTTTATTGGGCAGGTGGGGGCAGTATCAAACACATTTTGTCCCAAAAATAAATAATAGGTTCCTTTGATCACTGCAGGGTGTAACAGTACCTTCCGGTGATGTACAAAATACGTTTCCTGCTAATACCACTTCTGCATTTTGGACTAATCCAGCAGTTCAGTCTCAGAGAAATGCTTCTTGGAAAAAGACCCCAAAGAAGACGAAGGTTGTACAATCTGCATGGTGTGAAGTTTGCAAGATTGAATGCAACAGCAAGGATGTTTTTGACCAACATAAATTGGGAAAGAAGCACAAGAAAAATATGGAAAAATTGAACGGAATAACTAGCACATTTGTTGCTGCATCTGCATCGTTTATTGGACCACAAGAGAAACAGGACAAAGAAAAAGCTACCGGTGGACAAAAAGCACAGAAAAGGGTTGCACAGCAAATGGAGGATTTGGAGACAAAAAGAAGAAAAGTTCTGGAAGGAGGGGCAGCAGCTGATGCTGTGCGTGCATGCGTCTTCTGTAATGTGGTTTGCAACAGTGAGACGGTGTTCAACCATCACCTTGCTGGTCAAAAACACGCTTCTATGGTGAAGAAGCATGCAGTTGCTGGTGCTACGTGAAACAGATAGTTGGCAAATATTTCGAGTTAAATGCATATTACTTGTTTTCCTTTTGGTTTTAGTACTATGATCTGCCGTTTTACTTCGATAATTTAATACGAGAATAGATTTTTGCCTAGTATTAATTTGTTAACATTGTTTTCTTTGCTCTTTTGGATCATTCAGTTGTACATGTTTCTAGTTTTGGGATATACCCGTTTCCTTTCACAGGTTTATAACGGCTCTACCTTCTAGAATGGTCAAGAGATTGGTAGTGATTGAGGATGAACCAGGTCAGTGCTCTTGCTGGTATTCTGCTGCTTCTCTAGCTTCTTTTTGATCAAACCCTTTTCGGTTTTTCTACTCGTATTCAGTATTCTCTTGCTTTAGAACCTTTTCTTGGTCAAATTTCTAATTTGCAGGTTGTAGAACAAGAATTATTAAGTATATAATTTTTTTGTTTTTTTAAATCATAGATTATGAGAAAATTGGACGCAAGGGTAAATAGCTCATTTTTTTCGTTAGTGCTGAATGGCAGATCCTTCTACGTGTGTGTGTGTGGGTGTTTCTTTTTATGGAAAACAAATGCGATATTTGTACTTTAGTGCAATTTATAGAATTCTCAGCCAAATCACTAAAAGATAAACGATTTGTTTCTGAGTAATAGAGTAAGTTCCCTTGTGGACTGATTTACTTTATGTATATCCATTGATATCATGAACCAACTGAAGTGTTACTTCAAAGGTAGTTCATTTATTCTCCAAAACAAGTTTAAATAAGTTTTATTGAGTCATATTCCAATTGATTTCGATTCATCGGTTTACATTGTAATTTAGGTCATTTTTAACTAAATGATTAGATTTCAAGCTGATTATGAAGACATGATTGTACTTTATAATTCACCTTGTTAAACAAGTCATAAAAGTATATTACCTAAAAAATAACATGGGCTCGAGAAATGCTATTCCGCACCTCATGGTGCATGTTATCTTCTTGAATAGTAAATGAACTAAATGTTTTGATTAAAAATTGCTAGTATGTAGTGATTTAATTTTGTTCAGCGACTGATTTTACTATGATGTTTATTATGCACAGTTTGTCTTGAAATATATATTGATAATGGGATCTTGCATTTTCCAAAACAATGTTGTGAGCTTGCACTTCTAGGAAACAGATAAATGTGGTGAAATATCTCACAATTTCATACTCAAGCACCTATAAAACTTATTCATAGATAAAAGTAGGAGTTTCCATCATTATTAACTGACAAATCTTTCAGTCACCAGTCATTCAAGATTATTCAGATCACATTTCTTGAACCCTTTGAGATTGTCTACAGATTTTTCACCATATTTTCTTTCACAAGCCTTCTCATTATCTTCCCAGAAGGTGATTTTGGAATAGTGTCCACAAATTTCAGCATTCTAATTCTTTTGTAGGTGGCGACATTAGATGCTACGAAGTTCATAATATCCTCTTCACTTTCTTTTCCTTTCGAGCTTATGACAACGCATGCTGCTGGTATTTCCCCTGCTTCTTTGTCTGGTAACCTGCAAGATGTAGTCCTTTTCAGTGACATTAGTTCTTATAGTAAGTTGGTAATCAAGGTTTGTAATGGTTAATACCCTACGACGGCCGCGTCTTCAACTGAATGGTGGGATAGAAGGATTGCCTCTAATTCAGCAGGAGCAACCTGTCAATTACATGTTAGTAACTGCTCAAGATTTTTGGTTATTGACTATGTTTTCATACTCAAAACCAAACTTATTTGTCTTTATTGCAAATGATTGATCAAAAAGCCATTCTCTTTATTGATTTGAAAGACCTATTGACAGAGTTATTTGGTCATTTTATGATACCTGGAATCCTTTGTATTTGATCAATTCTTTGATGCGATCCACAAGAAAAACATCCCCATCATCATCAATGTAGCCAATGTCACCAGTGTGGAGCCACCCTTCTTTGTCTATAGTGAGAGCAGTCTCAGACTCATTATTATAGTAACCTGGAAAATCTTGCATTAATCCTTGAGTTGGGATCACTGAAAAAAACTAAAGAAATAGTAATAATTGTAGTGGTTGACTTATACCTTTCATCACACACTGACTTCTAACACAGATTTCACCTGGGCTGTTCTTGGGGAGAGACCGACCCATCTCAGGATCGATAAATTTCACCTCCAGATTTGGAAGTATAAATCCCACTGAGTTTCTCTTTGCAATTCCATGGGCCTTATTTGGATCCCCATGTGTTAGTGTAATGCAACTGTGCTCTGTCATTCCATATGCCTGGTAATGAATCATAAATGAAGTCAAAGAACTGTTTATTGTAAATTTTGTATCTGGTTTCATAGAATCTGAACAGCATAAAGTGTGTATTACCTCTTGTACTTGAACGTCTGGAAATTTTTTCTCAAATTCTGTTAGAATTTCAGGGGCAAGCGGAGCTGCTGCCGTCATGATGGACCTGAGCTTGAGTTTACTAAGATCAAATTCATCAACTATGGGATTCTTAACCAATCCCAAAATGATGGGTGGTACAATTGGTGCAAAGGTGATCTGATGCGTGATCAATGCGCTCACAAATGCTCGAAGTTCATATCTACGCATCACCACCACTTTCCCCTTGTTTCTAATAGTAGCACAACATATTCCAGCAAGTCCATAGATATGAAAAAATGGTATTAGACCTAGTATAGTAACCTGTCCTATTAATTCTGGTCCTACACTGAAGAGCGAAGAACAGAGATTGGCCACTAAGTTCCGGTGAGTTAGCATAACTCCCTTGGATAAGCCAGTCGTGCCTGATGAAAATGGTAGAGCGCACAAATCATTTTGATGCACTTTTTCTTCAATAATACCAGTATTCGCTCTATCTGCAGCTTCTAGCAGTTCATCCCAATGTATAGTTCCCTCTATGCGATCATCGCCTTGTATTATTACTGGCAGTCCCAAATCTTTAACCTATTGTGCCAGTTACAGAAATTCAAACTGTACATTATAATAGTGGTAAAAAAAATAAAAAAATATCCTTCTAAAAGGCCTGCCTAGGCACAGGCGTTTTTGTTGTTTGGCAAGTGATTTTCTTGTTTTGAAGTCAAGCGGAACAAAATGCTCAACTGCTAAAGCTTAAAAAGAAAATAAGCCCAACAAAAAACTCATCTAGCCCAAACCAAACCAAACCAAGCCCATGACCATGGTTTTCTTGTCCATGAACGAAAATTTTATTGATTTGGGATGTTTATGATTTCAAGAATTATGTATTTGTTGGAAACTTGAAAAATATATGAACTTTTTACAAAATTTTAGGGTGTGTTATTTTATTTATTTATTGGTTTAGAACATTTAAAATAATACTAAAAATAGGAAAATGTTAATTTATGTCCAAGCTTGTAAGGATGGAGGCTTGACCTCCACGCTTTATTTCTTTTAGAACACGACGAAAAAATATTTTCTTGCTTTTCATGGTGTTTTACCTTGTCATAGGTTGATCCATCGGTGACAATAATCTTTGCATCAGCTGCCTCAACTTGTTTCTTGATTTCTGATGAATGTGCATTTGGATTTGCACCGGAAAATACACCACAGGCAGCCATGATTCCGAGGGCAATGATAGCATATTCGGGTACATTTGGGAGTACAACCACCACGACTCGGCCTTTCCTCAGCCCAAGTGATCTCAAGGCATTAGCGAACCTCTTCACATCTCTAGTTACTTCTCCATAAGTATATCCTTTTCCGGTTAGTGCATCGACAAATGCCACCTTATCTAGATATGGCTCCGCATTTGAAAGCACGAATTCTGGCAGTGATAGGTTTTCAGGAACTTGGACCGGAGGATATTTGCTGCGGAAAATTATTTCATCTTGCATGATGCTTTGAGCCCCGTTTTCCATGGTTCGACTAGATAAATTGAATAACTATTGATTTGCCTAAGCTTTATAGGAGATGGCATTATCATGGTAAAAACATGGACAGAGATTGGTAAGATTTTAGGTGAACTGCAGAGGTGAACTTTTGATGGGCTTTGACAGGTGAAAATTTGTTGAGTCACGTTGCAGTGTGGGGTGGGGTGGTTCACATTGTTTTGTACTTTTGTTAATTACTAGATTCAATGTAGAATTTATAAGTGACCCTTTACGGCTTTACATTACAAAGGAACATTTATGAGAGTTGCACATTTATGTCATATAAAAGATTGGCTGCAAGATTTTGATCTCCTTGTTATGTGAGAAAATTAAGAATTATTAAGCCTTGTTTGTCATTCATTTTCTAAAATTTATTTTCAATAATACAAGAACAATAATTTTTATTAAAATTTAATAAAAAATATTTTTGGCTAAATCATCACAGGGATTAAAAGTTGACAAGACACTATAGCTAAAAGAAGCTTCCCTCTTAGAGATCGGAACTGTGCAGCTCATACATGGACGTAGATATCATCACCTTGGTACTAAATGTAGTCCTCGAGTCCATTTCGTGATGCTATTAGAGAAGGCCCTCTCATGCTAGGCGTCGTGATCAACTATGCTTGAGCTGCATCAAAACATTCTTCTTCGGAGCGGAAATTGAAGCCTTCAAGGTAGCTATCAGTTTCGATTTAAATTTCAATATACATACAATCGTTAACCCTTTCTACTTGCATATTCCATCTTCTCAATAATTATCTGATTTCGAAGTAAATTTCTAGAAAATTTAAAATGGGTACATACTCCACCACCTTGCTACAAATATCTGTAACGTCTTTCATTTCCCCATTTTCAGGAAAAAAAAAAAAAAAAAAGGTGTCACGTTTGACATAGTAGAAATTATGTCAAACGGATTATGCATGCAAATCCGTGCTAACTTTTTGTTTGTTCCGACAAATTTTCGATTATTATTTAATTTTATATTTTTTCATTTTTTTATTGATGGTATTTTTTGATAAATTAAATTTGTTAAATTATTTATTCTTTTATTAATACTAGTTGTACGCCAGTACAATGTACGTGCTTTGATATTTTTAAGGTAATATTAGTATATCAAATATTAATATTATTGTGAGACGTTAGTAAGTTTTTATCTAACATAATAATTAGTAAAATATAATAATGATAATATTCTAATAAGATTTAAACGAAAGATTTTTGATAGCCAAATTTTGTTCTAAGGACGAAATTAATGGGGACAATATAAATCATTTTTAAGCTTGCTAACGTTTCAAAATATTTATAGTACGCATTGAATAAGGAAATAAAGTTTAATGAAAAATAAAAAATGATAATATTAAGGGGGTGTGTGGTAGAGATTAAAATCAGATTAAAATTGAAAATATAGCCGTTATTGTTGACTTTTATTAAACGGGTGAGACCCAATAACGGTCATATTTTCAATTTTAATTGGATTTTAAGCCGTACCAAACAGGCTCTAAACATGCTAACTTTACCAACGATTTCTATTTTGAGGAGTCATGCAAATGTTGAAGAAAAAATCTCATCAAAAAATTGGAAGCAACACCCGAATGTGATCGACCTAATCGGTCATATCGCAGGGGTCGAGGGGGCAGTGCCCCTCATGGGGGTTCGGAGGCAACCCCCGACAGAGATCGACCTATCCGATTAAGTTGAGGGGGCAGCGCCCCTCGTAGGGGCTCGGGAGCAACGCCCCCGAAAGGAATTTTGATTTTCATGTATGTATGTAATTGAATATTTTCTAATGTTTTTGAATTAATAAGTGAATTTTGATTTTTATGTATGTATAGAATTGAATATTTTCTAATGTTTTTGAATTAAATTATTAATAAGTGAAATTTTATTTATAATTTGTGTAAAATGTAAATAAGTAAAATTTTGATTTTATATATGTAAAAGATTTTATGTATCAAATTAATATAATTCTGATTTTATCTACGTAAAAGAAAAAAAATTGAAGACTAAAAAAAAAAAAAACTGTAAACGAGCAACTCTCCGCACTGTGCGGAGCACACGCTCCGCAGTACCTTAAAAACGCCAAAGCCCGTACATTGTACGAACGTACGGCTAGTCACTACTATATTAAAATGGGAAAAATTCAATTCCCCTACATTTACTTTATCCTATTTCATAAATATCAAAACAACTTTTACATTTCAAAAATCAGATATTTTAACCTATACATACACATATATAAATATAAAATATATATAAAATTAACCCACCCACACACCTCCACCACCTCCGACGACCGTTCGGCGACTACTCTGATTTCGGTGACCATTTCGGCAACTACTCCGGCGAGCATTCCGGCGACTACTCCGATTCGGACGGCAGTTTCTGTCGACCGTTCCGATTTAAAATATTCCGGTGACCATTCCGCTGTCAATTTATTCCGACAACTGCTCCGATTTCGATTATTGTTCCAACTCCGGCGAACATTCCGACGACAACTCAGGTCACAACCCAGGTCACAAGTTATAAGTCACAAGTCACAGTCCAGGTCACAGAGCATTATTCTTAGTTTATAATGATTGATACCATGATAGGGCTCACTATTAGCACATTGTCCGCATTTGATGGTTAAATTACGTGTCTAAATATTTAATCAGATATTTTATTTGTTCAAAATTGTTTGGAATTCAAATCATGGTCGTAGTTTAATATTTCAAGTCACAACTCAAGTCACAAGTTCAAAGCCACAGACAAGTTCACATTCCAAGTCACAGCGCATGTCACAAGTTCACAATCTATGGCACAACTCAGGTCACAAATCACAGCCCAAGTCACATGTCAGGTTACAGCCATAGTCGCCTACACCAACACTAACTCACCCTGACATCCAGCAACCAGCACTACTACAAAATCGCCCCACTACCACCTAAGCCACATGTTCACAGCCCAGGTCACACCGCACGTCACAAGTTCATAGCCTACGTCACAACTCACAATCCAGGTCACAATCTCCAGCACCAACAATATTGCACCACATCCATCTTCATCTCCGTTTACACCACGGCCACCAGCGTCACAACCTCCACCACCTACGCAAACATCACCACCGCACGCAACACACCATACCCACAGCACCACCACGCCACACCACCGCCAGATCTACCAAAAAAATATACGAAACCACCACCGATCACACCAACGAATCACAACAACCAAATCCACCACCGCCACCTCTGTCCTAGCCCAACAGCGAAATCGCCCAGCAGCGAAGTCGCTGCTTCGCTGCTGGAGGGGCGATGAGGGGAGGGAGAGGAGGAGGGAGGAGGCGACGGTGATGGAGGAGGTGAGAGGGTGATAAGTTTGAGCAGCTTCAAACTGGGGCGGTTGGCTGCGCTCGTGCGGTGGCCGGACCTCGATTTCTCCTTCCCCATTGTGGACACCGTCATCTGGTCGGCACCGGTGGTGACGGAGAGAAGAGGCAGTGAGAAGCCGGAGAAAAGAGAGGGAGACGGTGAGAGAATTGAGAGAAGTGAGAGAAAGAGACAGAGATGAGGCGGGATGAGAGAGAAAGATAGAGACGAGAGTGGTAAATGATTTTTAGGGTTTAGGGGGTGAAATTTGTATATATAATATATTATTATTATTATTTAATTAAAGATAAAAAAATTGTATCTATATCTAAAACATCTGATTTTTGAACATTAAAAGATGAAATCTGATTTTAGAAGTTGGATCTCCAAAAGTAGGGAAATGTGTAATTTTCACTATTAAAATAGAGGATGACAAAATCACTATTCATTTGTGCACCCTCCATTTTACACTAAAACTGGTTCGCCAATATGGTTTTGCTACAATGATTCCCTCATTATCTAGCCATCTATTTTGGATAATTGGTATATATTTTTTTCATCTTCAGCCGTCCAATTACAGTTGATATTTTATAAATATCTTCTCCTCAAACACCTTCAGATCATCGATTTCAATCTCATCTACACTAGCCCGACTAAGAATACATCACACTCATAAGTGATTATACAATCAATTCAATTTTTTTATATAATTCATTTTCTCCGAGTTATTTTAATTATTATGATTTGTATATGACAAGAACAAAAAAAGTGAAATTGTGGATGAGATAAATAAAAAATATTTAATCTCATTAATCGATTTGTCAGATACGATCACGTTGAAAAACAAGCAAAGCATGTAGTTTCTATTGATTTCTCACTTATGTTGAACAATGAAGGAATAATCTCAAATTTTTATTGGAGTACTGTTTCTAAAGAAATTAATAAAAGACTTCAGGAGTGTAGCCAAATAGCATTGACAGAAATGGCGATCAGCTGGGTTGGACAACATATAGAGTAAGAAGAAAAAAGCTATGAATTGAATGTGTTAATTTTAACACACACACACAAAGCTAATGAATGCAGTAAAAAAAAAAAATACTGTGTGTCTGCGTTGTGCGGAGACATGGATTGTCCCATGTCTTCGCACAATGCGGAGACATGGACATCCGCATTTGGGTCAGACAATATATAGAGTAAGAAAAAAAAAGGCTAATAAATTGAAGGTGTAATGATGACCAAAGCACCCACGTCCAAAAAAGCCTAACTAGGTATGTCCCTATTAAGACTTGGAAGAGATTTAGATTTCTTAACCGCCATTAGTGGAGTAATTCTTATGGCTAACAACGGCATAATTTCAGTTGAAAGTGACTTTTTAACTAATCCCAATAAAATCAAGATTATCCCACTTCCACTTTTGAAATCTAAAATAAAATAGAAACCCTAATTTAAAATTCTTATTTCAAATTATAATACGAAAACTCAAGTCACGACAACTAAAATGTTAAATGGGTCGAGATGTCGATAGCTTGAATGGTTTACATCCTCCGGGTCAGCCCCAGCTCTCTGTAGCATAACACGGTTTTGACGAAAAAAGGTTCATATTATAAAGTAATTATTAGAGTAGTAATATCTTTGAAATATTACACTATTGACTCTCAATCTATTGTTTGTTTAAAAGTTCGTTCCCAACATTTTAAAACTTCTATTGTATTGTTACGTGACTTTTATATCATAATAAAGTTAGATCTAGGCTATTTGAGCCAAAAAAATGTATTTTGACATAGTGATTTGATGAAGAAAGAAAAAATTTGGATTTGTTTGTAATATTATTTTTATTGAAGAATGTAAGGTCAAAAATAAGAATAAGAAAAATGTATTTTGAAAATAATGGAGACCAAACAGAGACTAAAGTTGGCTCCCCTAAATTTGATATGATTCATACAAGGGTGGCAAAAAAATCAGTTCAACCCGATACTCGTGAGGCATCGTCTCGAATAAGACGGAGATTACTTGTCTAACCAGGTAAATGGGGTGGGTGTCATTGCCCCCTGAGCGGGTACGAGAAATATCTGTCAAGTTTAAATTTAATTTCAAATCGGAGTTTTTTATCAAACAAAAATAATAGATATATCATTATTTTTAAAGAGAATATAAGTTATTTTTAACCAACTGAAAAAAAGTAATAATATTTATTAATTAAAGATATTAAAAAAACAAAAACAAAAAATGAAATAAATAAAAATAAATTGGGCGATATCCCGCTTCGCCTTGTTTTAATCGAGTATGAGGATGAGATAAGATTACCAAAATAACTGTTGGGGATGGGCTGGGATGATCAACCTTTCCCAATACCAGTCCCGTTGCCACCCCTTAAATTCATGTTATCATGATATTCACGTGACAATTTAATTCCTATTTGATAGAAATTAAAATTAAAGTTAACCATTAGTTTAAGCAAAATATTTTATAGATTTCATAACTTTTCAATCATATATTTTATCAATTTTTATTAAAATTTATTGAAAATCTGATTTTAATCCCTACCAAACAAAACAAGAAATATTTGGAGGCTGTTCACGCACTTGTAGTTAGGGATCAGTAGAGTCTTTTTTAAATATTAAGGACTGACTTGCTATTTTGAGTAAATGTTGAGGAACAACATTACAATTTTCTGTAGATCGGACCGACCGGCCAATCACATGTAAAGGAGACAAAGAACACGAAATTGCTCCCTCTCTCTCTCTCTGTACATTCACCAGATGCATTCCATCATCAGACATTAATCTATAGATGCACCAAATTTGGAGAATACTTTAATTTCGCTAGTTGGTAAATTGATCGAATCTTTTAGCTTCTTTTACATTTATTGATTGATAGATTTTGTGTATACATGGATGTATTCAGACAGAATTAGATTGAAAAATATGAAATCCTACATAAATGTATTCAGACAGAAGTAGATTGAAAATTAGGAAACCCTAGGTTAGCAGATTGGGCGGGATTTATTGTGGGGACACAGAATTCAATTCGGCGGAATATATCGAGGGAGGAAATCAGGATTGTTGAATAGCTGTGGTGGCGGATCTGATGGTGAAAATTGCGTCATTGTTTACAAACAATTGTTCGGACCCAGTTTTGGCTAGGAAGAAGATTATTGGTTTTAGTTTTGTAGGTAGCTGGAGGTGTAGTCGTGTAAGCGGTAAATTTATTGATTTGAGGGAGGAGGGCAAGAGTGGGGAAGTGGATTGTATTGGAAGAGGTCGCGGAGAAGGAAGATGCAGCTGCACTTCTCACCTAGCATGAGAAGTATAACGATATCAT